>JAPKLW010000028.1:156385-331500 GCA_026898455.1 Plectranthus barbatus | reverse complement strand
AGAAAACTCTTAACGTGAGAAAGTGAGAAAGATGCTTGATTGCATTCACGGCATTGCTTGATTGTATTCAGGTCGTTGCTTGATTGCAATGTTGCTTGATTATGCTTTAGTTGTTGTTTGATTATTTTGTTGCTTGATTGCGTTTTAGTTGTTGCTTGATTCAATATCAACCATTGATTTTTTTAGATCTGATGGACATGATTCATTCTTTTTTCTCACAAGGGGATTTTTTTTACATAATCCCTCCTCTATATATATAAATATATATATATATATATATATATAGAGAGAGAGAGAGAGAGAGAGAGAGAGAGAGAGAGAGTAGTGATATTATGTTAAAGTCTTCCCCCATCTTAAATAGGACAGAATGTGGATCTTTAAATTTGTTGATCCAAGGGTCTTGATTCAAATATATTTTTTACGACTCATATATCAAATTAAATGTATTCTAACGAAGATTAATATAATATTCATATTGCTTATGTTGAATTTAGAAGATTCGCACGAAAATCTTGATTTTAAATTCAGTTGGTATATGTTCTTCATTATATTGGGAAAACAAGGTTATTTATCCCAAATAACTAAGTTACTGGGGATTTTATTCCAACTTTTCACGGTTAGGGAATTTTATCCTAATTTTTAATTTTGTTAGGGAATCCTATCCTATTTGATTGGTGGCATTATTTTTATGCTGACTAATCTATTTTCTTCCACGTGGGCGCTTACATATTGTCGACATGGTTGTTGTTTTTTATTTATATTTTTCATTTTAAACCATGTTATTCAATTATTTAAATTAAAAATTACAAAAAAATTGATCACACTGTCCAAAGCCAACAGATTTCATTGAACCACATGTCAAATCCAAATCCTCATTCTAAGACCAAATTTACAGCCACCTCGTCTCCTCTTCCCAAAGCTCATCAGTGAGACACCATGGCGGCTGCAAGTCCACCCACGTCAACCCCCTTCAGCAGCGGATGCAGGATTTGAGCTTTCTATGGGCAGGTTAATTGGTCCGGCTAAACAACCACAATTTTTCGAGTTCAAATATTGTAACCTTCCGAATTTTGGGCTGGACCATCGGGTTTTTTTGAACCAATAATCTTGAGACGACCTTTGAAACTTAATAAATTTGATCATATGCATCATATGATTGACAAAGGTCTCTAACCAAATATCGTCTCCTTAATTCTAATTATCATTAGAACTCAAATTATTTGAAACTCTTCTAAAGTTTGGGAAAAAAAATTTCAGGTGTACATTTTTCCCCAAATAATGACCCAACCTTTCGATATAGTGAATTATATTATCTCAATTAATATTGTACTATATAAGTTCATAAAATAAATAATTTGTAACTACAATTTACATTAATTGATAATTACAATTCAATTTACAATCTAAAATGAAATTTCAAAATAATCAATAGTAATTATTAACTACAGTTAATATAGTAAATAGCTAAACTTTACAATAAACATACAAAATAATGAGTAATTAAAATTTACAAACAATAAAAATTTTGAGATTTAATAATAACAACCGTATTTTGTAAATTAATTCACATTAATAATGTTAAATATAATAAGATAATTGAGATTTTCTAACTGAATTGATCAATAGAACTGAAAAAAGGACCCAATATTTTCATTCATGATTTACTTTTAAAATTAATTTCCCTAATTTGTAATAATTGTTTGGCCAGCCCAATTAAGTTTTTTTATCTAGCATTTTAATTCTTTGTTTTGTGGGGGCCAACGACCAAAATAATTGCTACCATTCTGCATAATTTTTGTGCAGTCATACACATACGAAACTGAAAAGAAAATTGCTCACGGGGTTGGGCGCCCCCTCAGCCCTGGGGTGGCGCCGCCCCTGATGTCCCCCTTGTCCTTCAACAATGACGCCTTCCCTCATAGCCTTCACAACATCGTCATATTTTGCAATTTTTAACTTGAACAAGATGCATTTTTATTCTAAAGTATAAATATTTTGTATTCATATTGAGTGTCTTTTTTTGTACTGATTATATGCTGCATTTTTATGTCCAAAATATTATATTTTTTACATGAAGCATATACATATTACATTTTATGAACTACGAGAAATGAAATTCCTAAATATATATTTTTCTCATTTTTGATCATGCATGCTAGATGATAACATAAATAATGCACCGAAATTGAGACGGATTTAAATTATTACATTTGTTGGTTTTAATTTTAATAGTCCAAATGTATTCTTATTTAACATTGGGAAGTCTTTAACACATAATCAATATCCTATATATATATATATATATATATATATATATATATATATATGGAGTGACTCACATACTAAAAATTAGTTTGTGCTAAATAGGAATGAATCTACACCATTCATTTAAAAAATTCAATGGTTGAGATTAAAATATTTTCCCAGATTTTATGTTTTTTTGCTTTATAGATCATGCTTAATCGGATTAAGTACGATTTATAAAGCAATTAAGCACGAACGAAAATTATGCTTAATTTTTTAATCTTTTATGCTTTAATCTCAACCATTGATGCTATCAATCCAATGACTGAGATTCATTCCTATTTAGCACAAACTTTAATTTTAGAACTTAAGTGGATCTCTCTCTCTATATATATATATATATATATATAGAGAGAGAGAGAGAATGGATCATATGCTAATAGATTAGAATATACTAAATAGGAATAAATCCTAGATCATTGATTTCGATGGATGAATGGTCAAGATAGAATTTTTTAGATTGAAAGTTATTTATTTTGATGTGGGTGGTTATGAAAATCAATGAAGCATAATATAACTACTAAACATGCATAATATACTAACCAATCAAGCATGTTTAGTATTTTAGCACAAACAACATTTTAGCACAGGATCCGCTCCCTATATATATATATATATATAGGGAGCGGATCAGGTAAGAAAATGTTCCATGTGAGAAAAAAGAATGAATCTTATCCGTTAGATCTAAATAAATCAATGGTTGATATAAAATCAAGCAACAAGTCAAACACAATCAAGCAACATAATAATCAAGCAACAACTAAAACACAATCAAGCAATTGCTTGATTGTGTTTTTTGTGTTTTAGTTGTTGCTTGATTGCATATCAACCATTGATTTTTTTAGATATAATGGACATGATTCATTCATTTTTCTCACAGGAAGATTTTTTTTACTTCATCCCTCCTCTCTCTCTCTCTCTCTCTCTCTCTCTATATATATATATATATATATATATATATATATATTTTATTTGATCTCTTCCCTATATATAATTTTTTTTACCCACAAATTATTAGGCCCCTATTTAATTGTTAAATATAATCCCAAATGGGATTATTCCATGTGTTTGGTCAATAAATTATTTTTAGAACCCAAATATATGTTTATTTTCTTCAATTCAAAATTTGGCCTAATACTACATCTCTTAACTAGGGGTAATTACGAACAAAATTGAGTCAAGTATGGCCAGACTCGAGCTTGGATTCGACTCTGTGTTAAATTCGTCAAGCTTGTCTCAACTCCATTCAAATCTATTGTTTTGATTTAATGTAAATTTAAACAAACAATTTAAATTACTTATTATTAAATAATAAATTATTTAAATTATAATAAGTAAAATAAGACTTGTGCGTCTAGTTTGAACTCAAACTCGACTCGGGTTCGATTGAAGCTTTAGCTCGATAAGGCTCATGAGTCAATCGAATCCGTTATTATGAAGCTGAAGTTCGACAATTACTCAAGTTTAAGATGGAACATAACGAATTGAGGGAGGGAGTAGGGGGAGGAAAATGGTGGAGGTGCAGATAAGGTGGATAGAGGGGGAAAAAAAAGAGAAAAAAAAAAGAAGAAGAAATTAAAGGTCTAAGGTGGAGGGGTTGGTAACTGTTGCAGGACGTGGAAGGCGAAAAAGACGAAGAGAGGGACTAGAGAGGGACTAGAGGTAGGGGTGTTGTGTTGATTTGATCTTTGGGTCAGGGGAATTATTTGAGAGTTTGAATCACTTTATTTTAATTATGTTGGGTTTGGGCCATATAGTTATTATGTTGGGTTTAGTGGTGTGAGCTTCGGCTAAGTTGTTTAATATGTCGGGTTTTTGGGTCGTAATTAATAATACTACTAATAACTAGATTTACACTCGTACATTACACGAATTATATATTTAATATCTTATTTAATTGATAAAAATGTAAGCATTTAAATAAAACACAAAGCTTATAAAATAAGAATTTGTTTTACAAAATTAACCTATCAAAAAAAATTATTTTAGCATTATACTTGTATTGCATTAAAATGTAAAATAAGATAAAATAGTAAAAATGTAATGTTTTACTGAAAAACGGCATATATGATTTTGTTGAAGTTATTATTATTATAGTTTATTAAAAGATTATATATACTCCGTTTGTCCCATTATATTAATTTCGCTTTTCTTTTACGTCTGTCCCACTATATTAGTCATATTTTCTAAAATGCCAAAATTTTCACACAAACTAATATAATATTAATTTCAGTACACTTACAAATATTGATTATCGTGTCCGATCAATATGTGACTAATTGACCGGGACGGATGGAGTAATATAAAAATATATGAAGTAAAACAAAGTTGATGTGATGTGATAATTTAAACCCGCACTATGAGTGGTGCCTTATTTTATGATAATAAGATACAATTAGCAATTTTATGTTGTTTATTATTTTTAGAGATTCTTAATATATTTAATATTATTCATACATTTAATATATTATAGTATAATATATAATCTATATATACTAAAAGGCAAAAACCCAAACCAAAAATTTTCCCCCCAAAAACACTAGCTATATATAAACACATAGTATATTAGGTAAGTATTAATAATTATGGTATGTAATTAGTATAATAGTATTTATAAGAAATATAACTTGGATCAAGCAACAAGAAACTATAATAGTTTTAATATAATTCAATAATTTAGTTATATTAATTTAAAGATTAATTAAAATATCAAACTATAATAAAATTTAATCTGTGAACAAAAATTATTAAAATTAAAATATTTACTATGGTTATAATAAAATTAAAATAAGATATTAATTATAAAGTGATTTTATAATTACAAAACATTGTTACATAACACTAATTAATAGAAATAAACTATTAATTTGTACAATATCAATTTTAAGATATTCGTTCAAATATTTATAAAAAATCAAAATTTTAAATAAAACTCATAATTTGAGACAATTATAATTAGCCATATAAAATAATATATTTAAAAATTGTTTAATATACTTACACAAATGTTGACATTCCATCAACATTATAGCAATATATAAATATTGGTTATTACAATCCCGGAAATTTTGTACTCTTTAATTTTAATAAAATTAAAATAAATATTAAAATAATATTTAATTATTAAAAATATAATATTGATAATGTGAATGAAATGATCAACAAGATTTTTGGCTACAATATATAGTTCCCAAAATTGGGAAACGTGAATGAAGCATCTATTTAATTAAAAAGTTAAATATGAGAAACAATTGAACCAATCCGTGATGGGTGGATTAAAAATGTTTTGATAATAAATTTATAAAAGCAAACCCCAAATTAAAAAAGTATATCTACATAAATTTTATATTAATTATATTTGTATCGGCATTTTCTCATAAACTTGTATTGATAAATTATATTTGCATTGTCATTTTCTCCTAAGAAAAATATTTAAAATATGATCGGATGAATTCATGCCAAACAATTGTTGTCATTATGGGACATTGTTTTAATTAGATGTATCTACATGAATTTGTGTTATAATGTAGGTATAACAATAAAACGTCAATTCAAAAGTAATTAATGATATTCAACAATTGTGCCTATAATGATTCTATAACCGCTGTTTTGTGCTAATTTTCATAATAATACACATAGTTGTAATTATAAATAAGCCTCAACAGGCTAGAGACCATCTACAATAATTTCATTTGTGAGATGTATATCTTCACCTTTTAAAAAAGAGGTACGGAATTAGAAGTTCATTTTATTTGCAAATTATTTAGAAGAATTGCCAGTGAGGAAATATATAAGACAACCATTTTTTTTTTGTTTTGTTTTTTTTTTTGTATAGTTTCAAGGGTAAGATCCTTATATTGTGTTATTTAGTTCTAATTGCGGTTTCTATCATCATACTATTGTTTTTTTATTTTGTTCATATGTGTTTAAATCTTACTTACATGTTCAAACTTTTGTATTGTTTTATACAATTTTTTATTCATAATTGATGGTTTAAATGTACAGGAACCATCTACAAAGCCATTCTTGAAGATGAAGTCATGTTTCAGTACTGCAAAAGATTGCGAAAGAAAATTATAAAGCCACCAGGAGTTTGACCTGAACTTTCTACATTCAACTTTTGGTCTGAAATCATTTTCAATTTCTATTATAATTTTATTGTAAATATTATATTTTTGTATACTTGGTTCAGATGTTGGATGAGTTCATTTTTTGTTGTGCTATCATGATTTGATTTATTTTAATAATATATTTTTTTCATACTATATCAACTTAAGTAATAGTGTAAAGATAATTAACATCACAGTACATTAGCTTAAAAATAAAAATAATGGAAATATTATCATTATTTATCAAATATGATTTAATTATATTTATTTAATATTAGTTATTTATTTAGTATTTATTTAATAATGAATTACTAAAATAATGTAAAAAAGCGGCGCACAAATATTGAAGATTAGAATATAGGAGCACTATATAGCATTAGCATGTTATTATACGTATTGATAAATATTATTAGCATGGGAAGGTCTTGGTTAGGTAGGCTTAAACGATTTAGACGGGTTTTATCCATTAACCCAAGCTCAAACCCATATAATATATCCTAATTGGGATTAATAAACCCTATTTGGGTGGGGTCAACCCATTTGGTTAGGATAAAATCCGTCTAAATCGTTTAGACCTGCCCAACGCAAGTTTTTGCCTATTAGCATTAGAGTAGTGGTGAAAGCGAGACATATAATTAAAATATTATGGGTTTAGGATACGGTTAAGTAATACACATTTATTGAACAATAACAGAATACGATATTAAGCCATCCACATATCATTATTCTTATTTTAACATCTATATTTATATATACTAAAAGATAAAAATCCCCAACCCTAAAAATTTTTCCTCCAAAACACTTGCCTAAAATAAACGTACATAATAAATATTAGTAATTGTTTTATTGAAAAATGTGAATAATTAATATTTCAAATCGTAAATAATTATCAATTATTTACATGTATTTATTTTTTTTATAATAATAGTTTTTATTTATGTTTACGTAAAATGATATAAGATTATTCTTTGCCACTTAATATCATAAATTTATTTCAATAAAATATTATCCAGTGCTAAAGATGATTTATTCCAAAAGAAATTAACATTATTCTATAATGTTATAATGAATAAAGATAATAAATTGAAGTAAAATTACCAAAATTAGATGTTTAATATATAAGGTAAACAATCTATATATATCTAAAAGCAAAACCCAAACTAATTTTTTTTCCACCCATATAAACCTTCCTAAAATAATACTATAATTAACTCATAAAATTACAATTATTTTATCAATAAAAATTGTATATATAATTTAAGTGAGAAAAAACGCCATGATTAGTTGTATCAAAGCAATAATTTTTTAAAATAAGGAATAACGTATTTTTCTCAATTGATGTTGATTAACTTAATCATAATCAAATTACAAATTTGATGTTAGTTTCCAAAAATAAATACACCAAAAATTTAGGAAATAATAAGGAGATTTCACAGTCAACTGTTAAGAATAATAGTTCTTGTGTTAGGAAGAAGGTAAGCCAGAGGGAGTTCTTCGCATACCACTTACACGAACGTATATCAGGATCGAATCATATATTATCATCGAGAAAATTATTACAACAATTTGTTGTGGATGCCTACACTATGATTGAGTCTTCTAGACTGAATTATATTAGATTAAACCAAAGCAAATTGCGTTGCAATATCTATTAAGGGTTAGTAGAAGTTATTGTATGTGGTGAAGATAATCCATCAACTAGAGGAAAGAGATTTATCTTACCATCAAGTTTTACTGGTGGAGCACGATATATGATTAAAAACTATCAGATGCAATGACTATATGCAATTGGGCCGGATATCCAGATTTATGTATCACTCTTACATGTAATCCTAAATGACATGAATTAGTTCGATTCTTGAATGCACATAACTTGAATGCAGAAGATAGACCAGATATTGTTACTCGAGTATTGAAGTTGAAGTTAAATGAATTAATGAAGGATGTGCGACATAACAAAATCTTTGAAAAAGTTATCGCATGTATTTTATATTTTAATAATATTCGATTTTTATAAAGATATTCTAATATTATTTGTTTCAAACACGTATATTACACTCTTTAACAATATATTTTCTGATTAAATATCATTTCATATTTTTTTCGTACAGCGGTCTATACAATCGAATTTCAAAAGAGAGGATTACCTCATGCACATATATTAATATTTTTGGCTAAAGGGGACAAGTATCCTTTAGCTGAACATATTGATAAGATCATATCAGCTGAAATACCAGATAAAAATGAGGATCCAGAATATCTCATTGTTGTTTCTAACTTCATGATGCATGGACCGTGCGACATTGCTAGAAGAAACTCACCATGCATGTTAAACGGAAAGTGCACCAAAATTTTTTCAAAAAGATTGTGAATGTTACCACGATTGATGATGATGGATATCCTGTTTATCGAAGAAAGAATAATGGTAGGACAATCAAGAAGTCTGTGATGTACTTGGATAATAGATATATCGTGGCTCACAATAAATATTTATTATTTAAGTAAGGTAGTCACATCTACGTAGAATGGTGTAACCAATCTAGAGTCATAAAGTATTTATTCAAGTACATCAACAAAGGAAATGACAAAGCAACTGTCAGGTTTTCTCGAAGAATAATAGATCAAAATGATGGTAGTGATGTTGATATTACTACGATTGTAGATATATTTCATCTTGTGAAGCCGCTTGGAGAATATATTCATTTGCTACTAACTTCAGAGATCCACCTGTTTAGAGACTTAGTTTTTATCTTGAGAATTAGCAACGCATGATATTTCTGAACATGATAACATTATGTCAGTTGTTAATTGAGATACAGTTGCACAAAGCATGTTTCCTGCATA
This sequence comes from Plectranthus barbatus, assembly GCA_026898455.1. Taxonomy (NCBI): domain Eukaryota; kingdom Viridiplantae; phylum Streptophyta; class Magnoliopsida; order Lamiales; family Lamiaceae; genus Plectranthus; species Plectranthus barbatus. The sequence continues at coordinate 322,243 of JAPKLW010000028.1, read as the reverse complement.
GTTTGAGGCAAACAAGTTGTATCCAGAAGCAAATAAATTGACATATTGTGAATTTCCAACAAAATTTGTTTAGAATAAGAACTCACTCATGTGGACAAAGAGAAAGAAAGAGATGTCAATTGGAAGGGTATTTTATGTAGCTCTAGGTGATGGTGATAACCATTATTTAAGGATGTTGATTAATGTTGTTCGTGGAGCAAAATGTAATGCTGACATGAGATGTATCAATGGTGTTTTGTATAATACATATCGTGATGCATGTTATGCATTGATATTACTCGAATACGACAAATAGTACATAGATGGAATAGAGGAGTCAAGTCGTTGGGGAAATGCTCGTTCATAGAGACAATTATTTGCAAATTTATTGATTGCAAAATCAATGGGCAGACCTGATAATGTTTCGGAAGCAACTTGAAAATATTTATCTAATGATATATTATACAATAGACGCCTCATTTCAAACAATCAAGGTATGCCATTTATTTCCATTATATCAATAACTATACAAGTTATAAAATGCATATTTACAAATTTAAATCATTATCTAATTAAATTTAGAATTATATTAAAATAAAGGGATAAATTATTTTTATTTTATTATTAGTTTTTTAATATTACTAATTGTAATAAAATATATTTGTTAATTAGAAGACTCTACGATCTTTAATTTTATTTCTAAATAAATTTTGAATATAATATATTTATTCAAAAATTCAAGTTTGGTCAAGCGTTGTCATAAAATATTTATTAAATATTTTTTGAAGGTTTATATCTCAGTGATGATAAGATAAAGAAACATGCTCTTGCCGAATTGGAGAAGATATTACAAAGATCAGGCTTCACTTTGAAAGATTTTACGGGAATGCTAATTAATTTTGCTGAGGTAACCATGCATGTTGGTATTAATTTAACAATGGATGAATTGAGCTATGATCGTCTACAACTAGCAATAGATCATGAATCTAATATGCGTAAGATGACGGATGAACCAAAAATAGTATATGATTCTATTATTGAAAAATATTGTTCAAATAATGACGGACTCTTCTTTGTATATGGATACGGGGGAACCGGAAAAACTTTTATTTGAAAAACATTATCTGCAGGGTTGAGATCAAAATGTGAAATTGTATTAAATATTGCATCCAGTAAAATTGCATCTTTGTTATTGTCCGGTGGTAGGACAACTCACTCGCGCTTTGCTATTCCGATTTATGTAAACGAAGATTTCATATGTTGCATAGAACAAAGTAGCCAATTAGCCGAGTTGCTTATACGTTGTAGGCTCATAATATGGGATGAAGCACCTATGTTGCACAAACATTATTTTGAAGCATTCGATAAGGCGATGTGAGATATAATGCGATTCCAAAATACACAAAGCTATAATCTACCATTTGGAGGAAAGACAGTTGTGTTTAGAGATGATTTCTAACAAATTTTGCCCGTCATTCAAAAAGGCAACATATGTGATGTAGTTAATGCAACAATTAACTCATCGTATTTATAGCGTCACGTATGTGTTTTGAGATTGACGAAAAACACGCGTTTGAATGTTATTAGTGACGAAATGCAGTCTTCACAACTTAAAAAATATGTTGATTGAGTTGCATCAATTGGGAATGAAAATCTGGGTCAACCAAATGATGGCGATGGAGTAATTAATATTCCTAAACATATTAGCATTTAATTTGACGGTGATCCAATTAAAGTGATTGTTGATATAACATATCCTATAACTCTCTTTTGGATCATAAAGAAATTTTGGCACCTACAAATAATATGTTGAGAGAATTAATCAGTATATGTTATCATTGAATAATAATATTGGCAAGGTATACCTAAGTTCAAATTCATTGTGATGATGTTCTTAATGAGATGCACACTTCAGAATTTTTGAATTCATTAAAATGTTCTGGATTACCAAATCATGAGATGACATTAAAAGTTGGGGCAGCGATTATGTTGTTAAGGAATATTGATCATTCAGCTGGTTTATGTAATGGTATTCGGTTGATTTTGACACAACTTGGTAATCATGTAATTGAGGCCAAGATTTTAAGTGGAAAGAATATTTGTGATAAGGTATTAATTTTCAGGATGACTATTTTTCCATCTGATCATCGAATTCCATTCAAATTTCAATGAAGACAATTTCCAATACAAGTGTCATACGTGATGACAATAAATAAGAGCCAGGGGCAGTCACTTTCGCACGTAGGAATTTTACTCAGCAAACCAATATTTTCTAATGGACAGTTGTATGTAGTTGTGTTTAGGGTCACAAGTCGCGCTGGGTTAAAGATCTTAATTTGTGACAAAGACAACAACAGTATGTTGGAAACTTCAAATGTTGTGTACAATGAAGTTTTTCAGAATTTGTAATAAATTTTAGTATTTGATATGTAAATGATCAACTGTCATAATATTAGATCATTTCATTTGTAAATTATATATGATCTAAATTTCAGTTATCATAATTATATTATATATATTAAAATATTATTTTAAAAATAAAAAATATTATTATAATTCATGATTCATTAAATAAACATATAAACCGCGCAACGCGCGGGTAGCAATCTAGTAAGTATGTAAAACACAAAATATATTGGATTTGATTTAAATATTATCTCATAAAAGATATTATATATGTATTATTTTTAAAATATTATATATAACAAATTAGTGAGATATAATGTTTTAAGGAAAACATAAACAAATAGAATTTTGTTATATTTTTATTATATATATATATTATATATATTATAATAAAATAAATAAAAAATCAAATAAAAATAAAAAATAGAATAAAATTTTGGCGGGAACGATTATATGTTGACTATTTTCTTTTCGTATATTATATAAATAATAATTAATAATAATAATAAATAAATAAAATATTAGTATTATAATTATTGTCTTATTTATTATTATTTAGGCGGCGCGCGTAACAAATAACTATTTGTTCGATTTTCAAATAAAGTTCGAAGTCAAGGTGAGGTATTTCTGTATGATATAAATATTGTTTATCTTTTTATGCAGGTTCACCTATTATTGGCCGATAGGATGCATATATATCTTATTTAGCCGAAAGGCTATCTATATTTTCCTTGTTATAATTGAATGGCTTGGATAACTTAATCTCCAGTGAGTTAATAATGATCACCCGAAAGCTATTACTATTTTTCGAGTTAATAATATCGGACAATGTGCTGAATGGGTGATGATGACCAAGATTTTCAAATAAAATTTATTTTCTTTTACTTTATTTTACAGGGAATAATTTACTTTATGGAGTATTTTTTAACTAAAAGTGATGTGTCCACTTTATTCAATTATTATCTATTATTTAATTTTAATAAAATTGGGGCATTACAATTATAGTTGTCACCATTAGAATATAAATATTTAATTATATCAGTACCATAAGAGTGTTTCCTCTTCACAACTCCGATTCACGAGTTTTTTAAGCCCACCCCAAAGTTAGTTTGAATTATCTATTAGTTAAAATCATGAACCAATTCCTCGAAGAGATCATACACCCTCTTAAATCGTTAAAACTACAACCCTAACAAGAACAATACAAAAAGCTGGATCATTTAAGGCAAGTCGATGTAAGTGCAATTTTTATAATTCAAAGAGCCGTCACCAACATCATTTTTCCATGAATCATAAAAGCCAGCACCGCCAAAAAATCGTGGAACATTCTGCAAAGTGAATTCCAACGAGATGCTAAAGTTGGGACTATTAAACTCCAATCATTGCAGAAAAAGATCGAGAATGTTTAGATGAATGAGAATGAGTCTTTGAAGTAGTTTTCTAGCATATTCTTTGATTTTATCAACAAAATAATGACACTCGGTGAAGGCATCGCCAACAAGAGAATGGAGGAGAAAATTCACATTTGTCTTCCAAACAAGTTTGATCTTAATGTTACCGTCATTGAAAAACCAAGGACCTCTCTACTCTCACGATCTAAGAAATAATGGAATCCCTTAAATCATTTTAACAAAGATTGTTGAGACACCCTTAGAAGCCAGTCCATAGTTCGTACAATCATAGCTAAACCTTGGAAACAAATACCTTCAAGAATACCAAACAAGAAATGGTAAATTAAGAGGCAGACGACGAAATTTTAGAGGAAGAAGAAGAGGTAAAATTCATACTTTTTTATCATGCAATATTTTGAATTGATCTAGCCACATGGAAAAGGATTGATGGTCTAAAGATAGACTAAGATGCATAAAATGTAGCTGCTTTGTTCATCCGGCCAAAAACTGTGGATTGTGAGATGCTCAACAAGCCAGTCCAATGGAGACACATGAGGAAGTCCGAGAGATGCATGGAACATTCTATGCATGGCACATTGCTACTATCGAGAAATGTGAGAAATTGTTACTTGACAACGAATGAAGTAATCGCATATCACCAACCAAAGAAATATTCTTCAAACTCAACGAAGAAGTCACAACACCAGTCCAACTTGGAAATGGAAAGCTAGTTTGATCAAAAGGACTTGGTATAATTCTAAACAACACAAGGGACTGAGCAAGCTACATCTCTAAAGTACCTGTTGGTCTCGAGATCAGTGTTAGGTAAATATGCAGCAAAAGTTTTTCACAACAAAAGTGATTCTTGTATCTGCTCAGACTTGAAAATGTGGTTATTTTGTTGGTCGAATATCTTACTTAGCCGATTTCAGTAATATACTCCAACAATTGAGGTGTTGGGTTTTAAATCTAGTGCGAAATTTTAAAAAGGTAGTAAAAAACACCAGATTTTATAGAAGTTCGGACAAAACCGTCCTACGTCCTCTCTTCTAACACGTAGTATGAAAATACTAAGTTGACAATTACAAAGATGTCAAAGATCTATTTCTAGCTAGTAAATGCCACGTCCACCAATCCACTAGCTCATCCACTAAGTCGTTTACAATCAAGAACTTCTTCAGGCTTGAAGTGTGGGCATGCCACCTTGACCTTCAAACTGGATGTGAGAATTTGAGTTCCTCTCAAGAACATCAATTTTCGGTATACACCATTGATAGTTGCCACCGGAGAAGTGACAACTCCAGGATGTTTTCTTACATAGAGAGTAAGAAAACAGAGATAGCTCTTGCCTAAAGCACAGTGCCTCGTGTTCAAGAAAGAACATGGGAAGCTGATAGAATCAACCTAAAATCTTTAGGATATGAAAGTGGAAACTTTCGAGAAGTCGGCAGAGAGAAGAGATTGAACATCATTTTGCTCAAAATCGGTAGAATGAAACACAACACAACATATAACACATGTTAAACAATTGAATAAGTTCCTTAGCATATAGATTCAGCATTAAGTATTAAAGGTGAAATGAATGTGTGTGATTTCCTACTGCGCAAGTGCACGCATCCAATTAATATAGAGAAAGTACTCCAAGATATCGTCTCCATAAGGAGTTGGGAGAGTCATAATTGTTATCTCAGTTAATCAAGAAATCTACTAAATTAGAACTTAAAATAACGAACAACATAATGTAAAAGACTCATCATAACTAAAATCCATAAGATTTCACTAAAGGTAGGGATTAGCTAAACAGAGCAAATAGCAAAGGCACAAAATAGATGATAGACAAGAATTATAAAATGCTTAGGCTACCTATCCACTTATGCTGATGAAAATAATGTTATCGCATGAATGCAGATCTAATCTAGTAATGTCAACCCCAACAATATTAGGATCTTCTCTCCATCTCACTTAAAATGACAAGAATAAATCACCATTGCATATGTCTATGACAATAGCAAGGCATTTGAGTCCTATTCCAGCATAGGTTGCCAGACAGACACTCGCTTCAGCATATGCCTATGTTGTTGCTCATGCTCTGGTTCGAGTCTTTTACAAAATCGACTCTCTCAAGCCCGAATTAGAACATATCTACACATCATCTCTCGTTCTCAGTGCAGAAGAAATAAACCCACTCGACAAAACACCAAAATAGATAAACATTCAATAGATAGATAAGGTGCAGTACAACATGAGCTTCAAGATAACCTAAGCTAATGACATAAGCTCATAATCATAAAACGTTCACCAATGCTATTGATTTAATCCTCAATTCTTAGACTTTCCAATCCAAGATTACCTTCGGCCTCTCTTCGTAGTGTAAGTCAGGATTGAGTGAGACTTATTCTTAACTAATCATGTGTTTAAGATCTTCCGCGTACTTTCTACTACGTCACGTGAAACATGCACATGTTATGCATGTTTCCCAAATTCGACAGTTTTGCCAATCAATAAGCAACTGGGCATATTCCTTTTAGAATCTCATAGGATTCTACAAAATGCGGTCATAACTTACCTCTTACACCAAATCTTATGATTCCTTTGGAAGGTAGTTAGAGTAAATTCTTTCACATCAGATGGCGTAATTACTTCAAGGTGTACTCTTTTGAAGTCCTTAATATGTTCACTCTCTCTGGTGAGGAGCAAACCCAACTTCTCTTAATCTTTTTGACTCAAGGCGTTAACCACTGAATTCTCCATGTAATAGTTGATCGTAAGATGCCATTGTTGACCAACTCTAGCTATCTTCTCTGTCTCGTATTCAAATTCTTTTGCTCAAAGAAATATTTCGATCTCTTATGATTTGTATACACCAGCATACTTGATTCCGTACAAGTGGTGTCTCCATATATTTAAAGCTTGAACTACATCAGCTAATTCAAGTTTGTGGGCAGGGTAGTTCAGTTCATGTGTCCACAATTTATGTGATGTGTAAGCTATAGTTTTTCTACTAGCAAGAGACTCCACGACCTGAGCTATAAGGTATGAAGGCTTTTGTTCCCCTTTTGAACGTTGAACTCTAGTGATGATCCGACACATCTAGGGTGTCTCAAACAAGAATGCATGGAAAGCTTAACATAGTCCTATAAAGAGATTGAAATTGCAGAGAGCTAGTTTGGAGAGAAAGGATGAACATTCTTTTTTTCTTTCATCTTCAATGGGTATTTATAGGCTTCTCATGAAATGTAGTCATTTATGATTTGAATTAAAGAAACTTATCTTTTTTTTAGGTGAGCATTTGCACGAAGATGTACTATCCTGCAGTTTTTATCATTTTATATGACACCTCGAATAACAAAAGTATCGATTGACGATCGAGTCAGCTGAGCTTATCATTGTGTGCCCATCCTCTTTTCCTCAGCTGCACAGTTCCTCATGAACTATCAACTAATTCTCTTCTCACTGCTTGGTTAGTTACTTCTCTTTTAACTATCAATTGTGATTCTCTCTTCATAACTGTGACTTGGGTGACCAGTTTTGGATGTAGTGAACTAGTCTTTGGTCAGTTGGTTCTTCAAGTTTTCAGATCTCGATAGAACCTATATATATTGTTAACACTCTAGAACATATACAATTAGCACATATCAATTCTAACTAGTCGACTCTATACAAATGATAACTGATTGATGGTTAGCAATCATCAAAATTAGATATGATTGATATAATTCATAAAAATAAAATCAAAGATAAATAAATCGTATCGTACAATGATTATACGAAACACATAAAATCACCCTTAGTTAAGTGCATGGGGCAACCAAAAAAGTAGTCAACACATGAAATCAAACATAAATAAATGGTTCGTTGGATTATTCGCTCTTCGAAAATATTCTAATAATAATAAATGTATGCATAAATACTTCGAATAAAATATATTGAGATGATCCTCCCTTCCTCATCTCTTACCAGTATAAATTGTTATTTTATAGAATGACTACTAAATGTAATTAACTCGGGTGGATTAAATGCAGAGTATGAAATTATATACTCCCTCCGTCCCATTAGATTAGTCCACTTTTGTTTCGGCACAGTAACCAATGTTTGTGAGTATAGTGGAATTAATATTTTATTGATGTGAGGAGATTTTTTTCCATTTTAGGAAAGTGGACTAATCTGGTGGGAAAGACGAAAATGGAAATATGGACTAATCTGGCGGGACAGAGGGAGTATAAGTAAACTCTTATTAATAATCGGCCTAACTTTTATTCAATAAACGATGACTGTGATAGACTAAATTTGACTTATTTGAGTTTGCATTAAATTTTCACCTCAAATTGATGCCTGTAAATATTGAATATTGATTCTATCTTCACCAGCATTGAGTGATTATTTGACATAAAAAAAAAAATGAACCCTAAAATGAGGACTGTAGTTGCATTATTTTTGGTCACGTTGCATCTTGCAACTACTGATGCTACTTTTCTACCATTTTCATTCCCATGCATACCCGTTCCTTCATATCTCAGTTCCTACTCGTTTGTCCGTTGTTTCATATTTTGTCAAGTTACGCCGACACCACCGCCGACGATCGTGGTGGCTTCACCAGTTCAAACTTGAACGTGCACTGCCGTCACCTCCGTCGCGAGCTGCTGAATCAGTTAAACTAAGCTCCAATGAAAAATAAAAGATTTTCTTTTCAATGAATAAGCCTGCCTGTGTTTCGGCAAATAATGTCTCTTATGTTTCGACGTTTATTTTAATATCCATGTGAATCATGTGATATTTGTTAAGTTACGTGAAATAAATAAATTTTCCTTATATTTCTCTATTTTTATTATTTCTTAATTATTTTTCTTATTAATCATTGAGTGAATTGAACAGTCATACATTAATCTGAAAAATCGTTGAGGAGAAATGGTTAGATTCATATCCTGGTTTTGTGAAAAGATAAAGAATTTCACGTCTTTCGTTTTAAGAATATGACATTACGTGAATGGAGTAAAGTCGACTCGAGCCGACTAATATCTTGCACAAATTTGTCTTGTTGTTTTAATTCGAATTGAGTTTCAAATTTCTTTATCAAATATTTTAAAGTGGGCGAATTCTTAATCGAGCTTTAGTTGATTATAAATCTAAATTTAAAATTTATTTTATTGTTTTTTAATAAGAAAATATTATATATTTCAAATATATACCATATTCATTCTTAAATTCAATCTTTTTATAGCTACAAAAATTTATCATAGATTTAGTACTCTTAAATAATGGAAATATTAATTTTATAAAGTAATAATTTTATATTTCATACTAATTTTAGCTAACAAACTTACTCACGATTCATGAGTCTTATACTATAATGTTCAACTTTAATTCGTTCGGTAAACAAACTCAAATAAATTTTTATCAAGTTATGTAAAATCCCTCGTAAAATATTAATTGTAATTGTCGAATTTTCTAAAATTATATTTTGCTATCGAATTAATTCTGAAATTCGTGATCGATTTACTTTGAGAGATTATCATTTTGGTATTTTAATTGCCACCTTTATTTTTATTGAAGGAAATTAATTATTATTATTGAGCTTAATTAATCTCGATTAATTATTCGGTGATCCGATATTTTCGTATCGGAATAATAGGGATCAATAAATATTTGTGGATTGACGAAATACCACGGTCTCCCGTGCAATGACGCGAGGAGATGTGGAGTTGACGTGAGGTGATGTTAAAGTGACCGATGTGACAAGCAAATGACAACCACTTTAACATTTTTGACTTTCGATAATTCCCAAATTACCCCTCCTTCCTTCTATAAATAGAAGGCTTCACCCACAAGAATTACATTTCACTCTCTCTATTCTCTTCTCCAAAGTTTTTCCGGTGAACTTTCAGCGAAATTTCGGCGAGATCCGACGAAGGGTTTTAAAGGTAAAACTATACCTTTTCAGAATCCTCTCTTCATTTATTTCCCATTTCCAACCTTAGATTTCCATTCCTTTTTGTTTTAAAGTGGAAAATCGACAAACTAAGGGTTGATCAAGTTCACGAAGGCTTAGAAACGTCGAGGCATAAATCGAACCTCCCTCTAGCTATTTTGTTAATTTAAACATGTTGTGGTTTATGCCCTAGTTTATAAATGTCATGATCTAAGCTTGATATTGAGTTTATGAGTACGTATGCATGTTTAGCATGTTATATTATGAGCCTAGAAATGATATATCGACCTAGGAATCGTGTTGTGTTGATTTTGGAGTATTTTTGGTATATTTGCCCTATATGGAAATAATAAGGTTTTATCTCGATTCCAACATATTTTGATGCTTTAAATCATGTCTAGACTCGTTATACTTGTTAGAAAACTATTTGGTATTGTTAGAAATCGATTGGACGAGCCCGGATAACCGTTTGAGCCAAAATATGAAAAATCCGCCGAAAATTTCTAGCCTCTGTTTCCGCCGAAATAGCTTCTATTTCAGTTGAAATGGCAGTTTCGGGCGAGATGAAGGCCATCTCAGTCAATATGGCCATATCGGTCGAGATGGATTTCATCTCGATCGAGACGGTCGATTTCTATCCACCCCGATCGATTTGCATTCGTTTCGGTCGATTTCATTCTATCTAGATCGATATAAGTCTCATCTCGGTCAACATACTCATATCGATCAAGATGCATCTCATCTCAGTCGATATACTCATATCGGTCGAGATGCATCTCATTTCGGTCGATGCATCCAATTCGGTCGAGATGCACTCCATCTCGGTCGAGACAGAGTGAAATTTCCCATATTTATTTCTTTCTTCGATCGATTCGATTTATCTTTCATATCCTGCGATATCCTTTATATCCATCAACTCAAATGACATTTTCTTGAATTCTAAAACCCTTCATTCGATTAATTCAAATTCTAATTAATATTTCGTTTGATATTCCTTGTATCAATTGACAAAGAGATATTATCTTCCATAACCTCTTCGAAAATCCTTTCAATTCAAATCAACTTGATTTGCTTGACCGAACTCTTGTAACTCAAACTTCTTTGAAGCATATTGATTGAGTTAAACTTGTTAAACTTTAATCTTCGAATTTCGATCTTCATAATGAATATGAAACTTCTTTCGATCTTAAACTCTTGATGGTGCTTAGTCTCATGACGAAGCCATTTGTTTTGTCCAATCAAATTGAACTATTATCCATGCTTCTTGAATTCATGCTCGATATTGAACCACAAGCTATTGAATTAACGTTTGACTACCTTGTTCGTCAAACTAGATGGTCAAATCATTCTTTCATATCCTTATCCGATGGCTCAAGGTTGGAAAAGTCCATGATTGATTAAGAGTCTAGAATTATTTTGATGTGTCAGATTATAGATAATCCATTATCCTGTGAGAATTTACATGTATTCCTTATGTCATAGGAAAGGGCAAGGAGAAGACCGAATACTAGATCCAACAACCGCATAACCGCACTTACTCAAGGTGGACTTTCTTTTACCCCTATATAGTGGGCCAAATTAAAAATATAGAAATGGTGTTTTCTTTCCAAAGCATATCAAACATGAAATGAAAGTAATTTTGTTTTAAAATGCTTTGTCATTGCCTACTGTTTTGTGTTTGCTATCTGTCCTCTCTGTGGGGGAACCGCACTTAGAGTAGAACATCAAACTTATTCAATGTCGATGTTGACTCTGCGTATTGCAAGTCTCATCGATCGTACCCAGGTAGTGAAAGAGATACCATGGGTTAGTGCACTATGATGCTGACATGTTAGGGGTCATGCCCTGCTCGGACTAGCATCGTGACTGTGGTTGGTGGCTACCTCCCAGTCACATAATCATTTGCAGATAGTTTAACTAAGTAAAAAGGAGCATGCTCATTCATAAAAATGTTTTGGTGCAATGGGAGGATTTCAAACTAAAAACCCCATGTGGAACCCGATAAAAAGGCATGACAAACTTACACATATGTGTTTTCGGGCATGTGTTCACTAAGTACAATTTGTACTTAGCCCCTTGCATTATTTCTAAAATGCACAGGTTAAAAGATGCTTTTGGAGCAAAGTACGAGGCAGCAGACGGGGTGGAGCTGAAGACTCTTTTTGTAATAGTTAGATGCTGAAGTATGTATCTTCATGTACATACTTCATTGATAACTTTCCGCTGCTGAAACTCCTTACCTTTTGATAATCTTTTGTTATATTGACAAACTTAAATACTCTGATATTTGTTTACTCAAGAAGTCACGATCCCTTCTTGAGGAGGCCACGCCTTTATTATCTCTTGCTTAACTTGGGATAGGTGTGATGATCTCTTTATTATTTGCTTAAACTCTTCTTATTGATTGATACCCAAGTGCAAGTCTCGTACCCGATGTGCTTCATTTCTTTGAATATTGCCTTGTTTATAAATCGGGGCGTGACAAAGCGGTATCAGAGCCAGGTTTGAAATTTTTTCTTTTTCGCTCTTAACCGAGGACCTCCTTATTCCGAGGCCTCTATCTACTAAATAAGTCGGAAATATCCTTACCAGCTCCTGCTCCTGCACTCGTACTCGGCGCCGCATCAAGAGAAAACGTTTTGTATAATCATTGTATTTTAAATTATGAGTTTTAATCCATACATTGTTGCATTTCTTATTTAAATAGTATGAAGGTTTGATGCATAAATAGTTGCATCCCGTTTATGAAGTTCTAATGCATACATTGTTGCAAGTTATGGAATCTCAATGCATATATAGTTGCATTTAGAATGCATAAATACTTTCATTCCAATTACTAAAAATATTGAATGCATAAATAGTTGCATTCTAATTATTGAAATTCCAATACATAAATAGTTGCATTCCAAATATAATTTTTTTATGCATAAATAGTTGCATCTCAAGCTTTTAATGCATAAATTGTAACATTTCATTATGCATTACGAATGCTTCAAATATATAGGCTTCTTAGATGCTTTTCGGGAGCATGTTTTAGTTTACCTTCGCATGAGACTTAGAATAAGCATGTATTAAGATAGGACTATTATGCGCCGTAGTTGACCTTAGAAGTATTACCTTATAATTGCGTTACATTCGCTATTTAAATTGCGCAACCTATTATGACTTGTATTTTTCCTAACCCATTAACACTTATGACTTCACCTATTCGTAGATGGCCCGACGAAAGTTTACTCACCGCAAGTCGTTGCCCCGTAATGCCTCCTGTGAATGATGGGTTAGCTACTTCCGCAATTACCAGATTTGTAGCGGAGACACCTTGGACCGTTTCCTCATTGATTTTAATCGGTTTTGGACCGATGCTCACCCTCACAGAGTGACAAGGACTGAAGGAGTCCGCCGCCTAGCAGAACTGATGTCCCCGCAGTGACAACCTTGGGTGCAAGCCAACTACGTCAACTTCCTAGACGACTCTCCGAAATATGAATCAGACCTGGAGGGATTCATCTCACTCATCTGCTGCCAGCGAGCGACCTTCAACAACCCACCGCAGACCCATGACATCGAGGTCGGATCCTCCCATCCTTTGATTGGTATGTCCGATAGTGAGAGTGAAGAAGAAGATCCCGAAGAAGACTCCTCTTACGGTCCCAGCGATGAGGATCTAGACGCCAGCCACTATCCCGCCTATCCCAATAGCGACGACTCGGAAAAAATTCTCAGAATCCTGATTTGGACCGCCCTATACCAGCTGCGTGGAGACAGGAAATGCTGGACAGACTTGGGAATCAATACCTCGATCCCGAAGAAGATGAGGAAGGGTCCGACGAAGCTGAAGATGAGGAAGAAAATGGGAACACGACGAAAGAAGAAGAGGACGACGATGAAGGAGAAGACCATGGAGTTAGGAACAAGCAGAACTTAGCCGAAGAGAAAAATGACGGGCTTGTCCCGATTGCAAACGATTGGGTGGCAGGTAACTAGCCACCACAGTGGCAACAAGAATGGGGTTACGAGCCCTGGAACATCGATGAAGACATAGAAGAATACCCCGAGGAAATTCCTACCTCCCCTGAGATCATCGACTGCTCCGACGTCGGGATGTTCGACTCGTCGGACGATGACCATTGACTTCCAGCCTTGTCTGGACTAGTAGATGCATATATGTAACTATCAGTTGTAACTGTAGGATTGTGACTGTTTGGCGCCTTGTTGGCCACTTAAACATTTGAATGTTGTATTGTACTAGTAATTAGGATGCCTCCTTCGGGAGATGAGCAATCATGTGCTATTTGGTAGCTGGGAGGCAATTTTCAAACGCGACAACCCTAAGGTTTTCCAATGAAAATGCTACCATCCACTTTCCCGGGCATTTCGGATGTACCTCATGTTGTTATGTTTAATGTTTTCCGTCTTAATATCAAATTTTCTTATTCTTGTGACAAATTGTGTAACATGGGCTAATGCCAAATATTGTAGGGAACACTGTCCCTTAAAAGACGGTTAACCCTAAATTGTGGGACAACCTACCTTGTTAATTTGTATCTGTCAATTGATGTTTCTTATCAAAATTCCAAAGAGAAATCTTCTTTAACGCACTGTGCGTGCCTTGGGATTGAATGCCCATTTGATGATTATTTATTTTGCATAATGCCGCCAAGGGAAGCCCCTGCTAGAGGCCGAGGTCGAGGTCGAGGTCGAGGTCGAGGACGAGGACGAGGCCGTGGGAGAGGCCAACCTCAAGTGAACCCAGATGGACCAAATCCAAATCAAGGTGAAGGGCCCTAGCTAGAACAAAATTGGGAGCACTATAACGAAGAGATGCAAGCACCTCCCGCCGAACCTAGAAGAATCGGGGAAATCTTTACCCGATAGAACCCGCCACTGCTAGATGGAATGGAAGACCCTCCTAAAGCTGAAACGTAGATAAAGTCCATGGAAAGGATCTTCAGGATACTTGACTGCACCGACCGAGAGAAGGTCCAATGCATTTCCTTCCAACTGACTGATGAAAGCGAACATAGGTGGGATACTCATCTGAAGATGCTCACTCCTGAACAAGAAGATGCCCTAACATGGGATCAATTTAAGGAAGAATTCTACACCAAGTACATCCCTCTGACGTGCCGAGTCCATAAACAGGTGGAATTTTACCACCTAGTGCAGGGAGAAATGTCTGTAACGGAATATGACCGGATGTTCAATACCTTGTCGAAGTATGCTCCGGACGCGGTGAACACCGAGCAGAAGAAGGTGCTTCATTTCATGTCTGGACTATGAACAGACATCCAAGCTTCTCTTGCTTGCTTAACTGGACTAGACTATATTGACGCACTGCAGTGAGCCTTGAATATCGAAGCAGCACTGAGGAACGGACTACGAGCTGCTCTCTTGGCTAACAAACCCGAGCAACCCACTGGAACAATGACAAAAAGGAAACAGGAAGATGTTCCACAAACTTCGGCAACCGGATAGAGGAGAAACTGGCAAGGCAGCCAGAATTTTCGTAACAAAGCAACGCCCAACTGCGCGCACTGCAAGGCCAAAGGCAACCCAAAAACAACCACAACCGTGCCATTCAAGCCAAGCCGATTCAGCAGGTGCCTCAGCAGTCGCAACAACAACAGCAGCCGCCGCAGCAACAAAATCAACATCTGCCAGCTCAGCAGCTAGCACGTCAGGGAAGAGCCTACGCTCTTGAACAGCCAAAGGAGAAAGAAGATTAGGGAAACCTGACAGGTATGGGATTAGCAAACCAGTCATCGATAATTGTGCATTTTGATACGGGTGCATCGCATTCGTTCATATTTAAAGACTGTGTCCAGAACTTAAAGCTTAGTACCGAGAGAATCAAGAACGACTTGTGCATAGTGACTCCTACTAGAGGATCAGCTCTCTCAAACCTTAATTATCCAGCCCTAGAAAATTCTTTTGGAGCATGCATACTAAAAGCCAACGGGGTTGAACGACCTACTAATGAGAGACGTGGACATAATATTAGGAATGGATTGGTTAGAAGAGAACCATGCCATCATCCGATGTAAGGATAGGATTGTGTCTTTTGAACAGGCTGGAAGAGAACCAGTGTATGATGGGTTTTGTATACTGAAAGCATTTATTATAATGAGTATACGACGGTTTATTTCTCCTATCTGTTAACAATCTTACATGTATGAACAATGGTATCCTCTTGTCTCACTGATAGGGACGATCATACGGCGTGTTGTAGATCGTAAAAGACAGTATGATCACTTGACCTAGTGAGACATAAACCTAATCACAGCCGAGATAGCGTATGAGGATACATCTGTCCGGATGGCTGCGACATTGTCGGAATAAGTAGTCTGTCTTGGTTACTTGACATGCTGGCACGCAAGGGATGCTGTATTGATGGACCACTGAGATGTATTCGTCTGTCTGACATCAGCAAATATAAGACCTCGTTTTGATTGTGTCCAAACCCTAACGAAGGTTCAGGGGTTTGCACGGATTGAGTGTTGCTTTGACTTGCCATGGTGGAGAGCCTAAGTAACGTGCTCTTATATCCGCATCTTGGGTAACAGCGGTTCGTGTAGTACTGCCTGAGACTAGGTTTAGGTATCCATATCCGAGTAATAGGATGGGGACATTCCTTGAGGAGCTCAATAACATTCATCGTGCCAAAGTCCTACAGGCTGATTAAATTCGGGCACGCGTGATAAGGATTGAATGGTACTACTCAGGAATTATAAGATATTAATTAATTTTAGTTAGAGCTTGTTAAAGGCTCCGATTAATTAATGAATGTCCGGTAACCTTAAATATGGGGATTCTCAATTAATGCAGCCCATTCTCACAACGTGGTAATAAAGGGGTAGGTCAGTATTAATTCTGTGGTGAAAAAGAATTAATATTAATTAATTAATTGTGTCCTGGGTTGTGGACATGGGAATTAATTAATTTATAGGCCCACTTTATTATTTGCATTAGGTCCCAGGTCTGGCCTAAATAAATATGCTGAACTGAGCCCAGGAGCCCATTAGGGTTTATAACCCTAGGTCTATAAATAGACAACTCTCTCTCATAAGTTGTAACACAATTGAAACACACTAAACCTAGGAGAGAGAGAGAGGGGCACCGATCCTGTTTCAAAGGGAGGAGAATTTCGATTCTGGTCCTGCTCAAACCACAGATCTACGGAGTCCTCACAAGTAGTAGATCTGAATAGCATTGGGATACAGATCTGAAGACCTGATCTGGAGAACAGAAATCTTATTTATTTTCTTTCTTTATTTTCAAATTTTTCTAGAAATTAGATCTCTAATTTCTGTTTCCGCAGATAAAATCGAATTGCGTGGTTGAACTAAAGTTTGAAATTCAAACGCAAAAGATCGAATCAGACTCGACGGAACTACGGTAATTCTCAATCCACAATATTGTATTAAATTCATAGGAGCATGCTAGGGTTTATTGTATATTTAATTGTGCACAATATCCATAAATCGATCCGGTTCAAATTGGTTTTGGTGATTCGGTTCACGGGAAAACCCTACAATTGGTATCAGAGCCAGGTTTCTGATTTATGGCTCTGTTGTGCATAATTAAATTCGATATGCATGTATGAATTCATTTTGTGGATAGTTTTTGTTCCTTGTAGCAACCCGTGTAATTCAGCCCGCGGTGGTTTATCCGTGTAGGGCTGAATTAATTTTGTAAAATCACGAGAAAATTCGTGATTAGTATAGATTTGAAAATTGTTATAGAAAGATTATTCTATAATTTTTATTTTTCAAAATCTATAATTGGACGGGTCGAGGACGAAGAACGAAGACAGAGCCAACGCAGGGCCGGTGGAGGACACGGCGGGTGATGGCGGCGACACGACAGGCGCGCGGCCGTGCTGGGCGAACAGCGCGCACGCGGGCGTCCGGCGGCGGGCGGCATCGTAGTTTCCAAATAGGAGTATGTCATCAACGTATAGTGCAAGGAAAACCACGCTCCCACTGACACAAAGTCGGTAAACACAACTTTCGTTCTCCAACTGTGCAAATCCATAGGATTTAATCACATCGTTGAAACGTAAGTTCCACGACCTCGAAGCTTGCTTAAGTCCATACAAGGACTTCTTAAGCTTCCAGACAAGATGTTCTTCGCCCTTGCGTATGTAACCCTCGGGTTGCTGCATATAGATGTCCCTACCTTCTTCAAGGTAACCGTTTAGGAAAGCGGTTTTGACATCCATCTGCCATATCTCGAGGTCCATACGCGCAGCTATGGCAAGGAGTATCCGGATGGACTGAGCATGGCTATGGGTGAAAAGGTTTCGTCATAGTCAATGCCCTCTTTCTGACTATAACCCTTTGCCACCAGCCTGGCTTTAAAAGCAGTAACCTTTCCATCCGCCCCTTTCTTTCTCTTGTATACCCATTTGCACCCTATGGCCCTAAAGTCATCTGGCAAAACAGTTTTCTTGTATACATCCATAGCAGTTATGGATTCTATCTCAGAATCCATGGCGATTTGCCATTTGGCAACATCCTTGTCCTGCACTGCCTTATCGTAAGTCAGTGGGTCAGTGTCCTCATGTCCGTCTTTCAGGCTCAAGTCCGAAGACTCACCACGAACATGTATCTTTCCGGCTGGAAAATAACTCTCCCACTACGACGAGGCATCGGTGCCGTGTCAGTAGTAGGTGCAGTAACTTGTGGCTGTGCACCTTGCACTGAAGAACGTGCATGTGGTGCTGAACCTCCCACAGGTGCACCCACATTCGCACGTTCCCCTTCCCTTGGAATTACATTCTCGTTCTCAATTTCTTGAAGAACGATATCACTCCTTGACTTGTGATTACTCACATACTCGTCCTCCAAGAATTTGGCGTTGGTGCTAACAACCACTCTTTGACTCTCAGGACAGTAAAAGTAACCACCTTTCGTTTGCCTGGGATACCCTATAAACAGCAATACTTTTGACCTGCTTTCTAACTTATCAGGTTCCTTCGACAGTACGTGTGCCGGACAGCCCCATACTCTAAACTTGCACAAACTAGGTTTGCGACCAATGAAGAGCTCAGCAGGCATCTTAGGAACTGATTTAGAAGGCACCAAATTAAGCACGTAAGCTACTGTTTCCAATGCGTAGCCCCAAAACGAAAAAGGTAAGCTTGCATAACTCATCATTGATCTTACCATCTCTAGAAGAGTCCTATTTCTTCTTTCTGCTACACCATTTTGCTAGGGAGTACCCGTTGCTGGGAATGTAATCCCATTTTCTGACAAATATTGCAGGAACTCGTTACCGAGGTATTCGCCACTGCGGTCAGATCGCAGTGACTTGATAGTTTTCCCGACCTTCTTTTCTACCTCAGCCTTGAACTCTTTGAATTTCTCAAAGCATTCAGACTTGTAGCGAAGCAGGTAAACTTATCCGTACCTTGAGTAATCGTCAATGAAAGTGACAAAGTACTCGTACCCTCTACGAGCCTGCGTGGACATCGGTCCACATAAGTCGGAATGGATTAACTCCAACACATCCTCTGCTCGAGACTGACTAGCCTTGAAAGGCCTAGTAGACATCTTGCCCTCGATGCCGGATTCGCAGACTTGATAAGGTACAGCCCGGACTAAGTCCAATGTACCGTCATCTGCAAGTCTTTGAATCCGCTTCAAGCTGATGTGACCGAGTCTCAAGTGCCAGAGATATGTAAGATCCTCATCAGAAGAAGTTAGTTTTCTCTTCCTAGGATTATCAATTACGGATGAATTACATGCAATGCTTGCGGAAGATATATGATTACAGTTAACAATATAGAGAGAATTATTCAGCATCCCACGACAAATAACATCGTTATTACCAATGATAGAAACACCACTATAAAAAATAACTGAATATCCATCAACATAAGGTTTGGAAACTAAAACAAGGTTTCGTCGAAAATCCGGCACGTACAAAACATCTCTCAATATTAAAACAGAATTATCAAAATACAAGGTGAAATCTCCGATGGCAGCTGCACTCACTTGTGCTGCATTCCCCATTAAGATGGTAACCTCGTCATTCTTCAGCACCCTCCTCGGTATGAATCCCTGCAAAATGTAACAAACATGATCAGTAGCTCCAGTATCCACTACCCACGAATGAGTAGAAACCGATGCTGAACATGTTTCCATTACAAATGCAAATGACGTACCTTGTCCTTTACTTCCGCATGATTTCTCACTTGAAGTGACACGAACCACTTCCCTTTCTCCAGACTTCCTTACACACCTTTTCTGACCAACCAGTCTCCTGCATTGGTTATTGACCGCATATATCAATGCGTTCAAACCATGCACCAGATCTGATACCTCAGAATGGTATGAAGGTACATAGGACTGTTCCGCCAAGAGATCAGTTAGCAACTGTTTAAAAGAATACTCACTTCTCCTAGCAACAGCCTTTTTAAAGTCATAGAAAGTAAGTGGCAATGAGTTCAGGATAATATCGATCTTGGCCCGATCACTGATATTTCCACCTCTACATATGAATCGACTCATGATGTCACACATCGTCATCACATGCAGTGTCACGGAACTACCCTCAGTCATTCTCTTGCAGATGAGATCTCTGACAAGATTATAACTGATAGTTCCTTCCACATTTCCATACGTAGCCATTAGATCCAACCAGATCTCAACAGAACTAAAATACCCAATGTACTTCAGTTTCAATTCTCCAGACAGATTATCTGAGATTAACCGGTAGGTGAAATCCTCAGATACCACCCATCTGTCATAGAATTCTTTCTGTCATCTGGAAACTCTATGGTCACGCGGTTCAAGTGGCATCATAGTAAGAACATACTTATGTTTCTTAGTCAGGAGGATATGCTCAATACAGCATCTCCATATGGGAAAGTTTGGACCAGTAAGAGGATTGAGAGCAAGTATATGATCGACAGTAGACATAGACATATCTAAAAATTAAAATCTTAAATAAGAACATACATGTAGAACTTCGAAAACAAATGCATTGAAAACCTTTTAATAAATCAAATACAAATGTTTTCCACTAATTGCTCAAGAGTTCCCACCGCAAGCTACACTCGTAGACGTTTACGATGTCACCCTTGACCAGAACTGTGAGTTTTAAGCCCCAATCCATTTAATTTCACTACCATGTCAGGAACCTTTTGACACTAGAAATTAATAATTAGTGAAAACCTTAGACCAAGCCATCCTTACAAGAACAGGGATGCGATTCATGCATTATATTCTAAGATGCTTCTAAGCGATTAACCACAAATTTAACTCCAGCCAAGAGAGACAGTTTAGCATGGCACGTAACCATACCGCACAGCCCTCAAAGCTTTTGTTATATAAAATTTAAACCAATCCTAGAATACTTGTGAAAGAGATCTACGCAAGCTACACTCGTAGACGTTTACGCAAACCCCTCCCACTATTCACTTGATTTAAATTGTTTGTCTAGAAATCCCAACAACTGTACCCATGCACCTCCGGGAACTAGGAAGCTACACTCGTAGACGTTTACTAGAGCGAGAGATACACTTACAGCCTAGGACCGCTTTGTGGAGGTCTGTTGATTTTAATTAAAAAATCCGCTTAGTATTTTCTTTTAAAAGGTTTCTTAATGAGCACACATAATTTCTTTTTGTCATTATATTTTCCAAATTTTTGCATGTAATAATATAAGTCCAAAAATTCCCAGAATATAATCCAACAAAAGAAATTAATCACATAAGCATGCTTGGAAAGCTGTAAATAATAAAAGCAGTAAATCATGCTTTTCCTATTATCTACACATGCTTAATTGCGCACATAAATAAATCACATATCATACGAGGATAATTAAGACAAATAAAAATTCCTCGTGGCCCCACAAATAGAAAAATAAAATTCTATTCTATTACAATTTGAATTTGAATTAATTTGGATAAGTCCAAATCTTTTCAAATCTTCAAGAGCCTTCAAATCTTCAAAACATTAAATCTCTTGGGCTTTAGGCCTTTGTATTCTGATGATTTGCCCTAACCCTAATGCTAACCCTAGGGTTTACACAGAATTGTACAAACCACCAAAAAAAACACGAGCCACCGCGACGGGACAGCAGCAGCCGCCGCCGCCAGCCCAGCCGCCGGCCGCCGCCCGCAGCCAGCAGGGCACGCGCGCGTGCGCCGCGTGTTTCCGCGTTCACCGCCGCGTGCTACTGCGGTGCCTGCGCCGTTGCTGGCCGCCGCTCGCGCGCGCTGCGCCTGCTCTCCGTCGCCCGCCGTCGTTGATAAGCTCGTTTTTCTACTCACTTATCGCTTTGTTTTTCCTTTCTTTTATGCATTTTATTATGTTTTCTTGAATAAACTGAGCATGAGTGTATATTAGAGGGTATTATCCTTGCCATGGTGAGATTTTACAGGTTTTAGGCCAAATCCAATGGAGAACCCGTACCGAAAGCAGCAGATGTTCAAAGGAATAGTCACTACTTCTTCCACCGATGGAATATGAGCTAATGGAGTATGGCATTTGAAAGATCTTTGAGTTAGCTTTCCAACGCAACTGGAATCGGATTAATCGAAGTTCAGACGCGAAAGTTATGGCCAAAACCGTGAGACTGCGCAGAAGGGTCAGAAGTGGCGAAACGTCTCTGTTTCGGCCGAAACAAAACCCATCTCGACCGGGCCGCATTTTTCATCTCGGCCGGGGCAAGAGCCATCTCGGCCGAGACAGACATGAATGGCGAGATTTGGCGAGATTTTCACATATTTTGGGCGAGAATTGCTTGGGGAACAAGATATACATCAATTTGGAAGCAATCAATCATACTTTTCGAAAATATACATCCAAGGCCTCAACCCTACTTCTATATAAACTCATAATTAGCTCAGAATTCAGAACCCTTCAGCCCCTTTTTAGTTTTAATTATTTTCAGAGTTGTTTTACTTTAGTTTTTATCAGCATTCCTCTTTACTTTTTATTTACTTTTCAATGCAATCTTTATTTTTCCCTGCAATGTCTATTTTCAATATGTTAGGCTAGAACCCTAAACAGGTTCTAGGGTTTCTCCTTCTGTGATACATGTCTTGATTCAATTGTTCAAACCCTTTTATTGGTTTAAATCCTATGTTTTATTTCAAATCTATTTTCAATTGAAGGATCGAGAGATGAAAATTGGAATAGGTTTTAGTTAATAATTGAAGGACCGAGAGGTGAAAATTGATAATAGGAAGTTAGGATTTAATACTTTTGATTTTCTGTCCGACCAAGAAGAATTCAATTGTAGGATTAATCTAGATCTTTATGAGATCGATTAACTTGTGTTTTTGAGACCGAGAGGAGATAATCACTAGTTAATAATCTAGGTTTTAATTGTCCGACCAAGGAATTAATTCCACATTAATAGATTTTCCACCAAAATTATCTTTTCTGGGTTTGAATATTTGTTTCTTGCATGTTGATCAGTTTGGTAGATTTCCTTGGAATCTGTGCTTTTTAATAATTGTTTTTATTCCTTTAATTTCCTTGCTTTGAAAAACCCAAAACCCTTTTGAATTGAATTACCCAAACAAAGGTTTCAAAAACTATATTCAGTATATGATTCCCTTCATTGCACTATCCCTGTGGGTTCGACAACCTCTGGGTTTTATAAATTTATTTGCTCTATGCTATGATTTGTATGCAGATTTAGCCTCGATCAAATTGGCGCCGTTGCCGGGGATAGTCAGACGGCGAGCCATTACTGGAAAGTTGAAGAACTTCTGGATTGGGTTGTATTTTCTAAATTTTTATTTTTAAATTTTGAGTTTACTGTTATTTTCTCTATTGTCGAGTCAGTTCTGTTTTTCGTGTGCGTGTGTGTGTGTCGCGTCTGTTTTGGCCGAGGTGAGTCCCACCACGGTCGAGACGAGTTCTTCATCCCGGCCGAGATACATCCTAAATCGGCCGAGACGAATTTTTCCATCCCTGCCGAGATAGCGTCTAGCACGGCCGGGACAGCCTAATTTCTTTCTCGATTACTATGCAGGTGCATGAACACGCGGAATAAAGGAAAGGCACTAGAACCTTTTATACCAGAAATCGAAGCAGTCTGCAGGACCAACAGAAAGAAGGGAAAGAAGCTGAACTTTGAGATGGCAGAAAATCCGGAAGCCCCACTGCAAAACATGACACCGGAAGAGCAGAGGGAATTCGTGAATGAGGTGCAACAACTGAGGGCGCAACTTCTTGCAGCCCAAGCAACCCAAGCCGAGCAAGCCGCGAGACTGGCGGAGCTGAATGAAAGACAAGTAGTGATTCCACAGAGGTCTGTTCTAGACCGATTTGTACCACAGCAGGAAGAGGCAGGATTCAGGGTTGGCATCAATGCCAACAACTTCGAGCTGCGCACAGGGCTGATACAGATGGTGCAGCAGAACCAGTTAGGGGGGAGAGCCGTAGAGGATCCGTATGCACACCTCAACCAATTCATAGAGGTGTGCGACACGATAAAGCAGAATGGAGTCCCCCAAGAAGCCATCAGAATGAGGCTGTTCTCATTCTCACTCAGAGATGAGGCGCGGTCTTGGTTTGCTGGGCTTGATAAAAGCCAAATTGGGACATGGGAGGAGCTGCGAGCAGCATTCCTCACCAACTACTTCCCACCAAGCCTGTTGCTAAAAAGAAAAGCTGCCATCACCACTTTCAAGCAGCTGTACGATGAATCCCTGCATGAAGCTTGGAAGAGATACAAGGAGCTGCTGAGACTCTGCCCTGGGCATGGAATTGACCTTGAAATGCAGGTCTGTCACTTCTACGAAGGCCTGACTCCGCACATGAAGCAGTTAGTGGATGCATCTTCTGGCGGGGTACTGATGAAGAAGAGCGGAGCAGAAAGCATGAGGTTGCTAGCAGACATGGCACTGAACAGCCACCAATGGCCGACCGAGAGACAGATGATACCAGTCAAAGCCGTGGAAGCCAAGCCAGAGTTTGATGTGGTCGCGGAGGTGATGAAACTCCCAGAGGAAATTGAGAAGCTGGGGACCACAAAAGTTGCTGCCATTCCTACTGAGCCAAGCATGGCAATCGTACCGATGGAGGCGGATTACATCAATCGAGGTACAAGCAGTTCATCTGGAGCTGGAAGTTCGGAGGTAAACTACATAGGCCGTGGTTATCACAATAACTACAAGGGAAAAGTCGGTTAATGCCATCTCGCTTCGATCTGGAAGGAGATATGAAGGCCCGAGCAACCCGGAAGGAGGAAAAAGTGAAAAAGGGGAAGAAAATCCCGCAGAAGACCGCTCTGTCTCAGCCGAGATGGAGTGCATCCCAGTCGAGACAGAGGAAAGCAGATCGGCCGAGGTAGAGAGTGAACCGGCCGGGATAGAGCAGCCCAGCCCGGCCGAGACAAGCCAAACACGGCCGGGACAGAAGCAGAGCAGGACGGCCGAGATCGACGCATCTCGGTCGAAACAGAAGGCCAAGCAGGGCGAGAAAGAGAAGGAGAAAGAAGGAAGAAAAGCTGATCCGGTGCCTCCTATGCCCTTCCCACAGAGATTTGCAAAGAAAAGGGAGGATTCTAAATTCACTAATTTTGTTGAAAATCTAAAAATGGTGAATATTAACATTCCACTTGTTGAAGCTCTCAGGGAGATACCAGGATACATGAAGTTCCGAAGGAGGCTGATGAGCGAGAAGAAGCAATTTATGGAGAATGAGACTGTGAGGATACATGAGGAGTGCAGTCTACTGCTACAGAAGCAGATCCCTATCAAGAGATCAGACCCAGGATGCTTCTCGATACCTATCGAGATTGGAGGAAAAGAGTTCCAGAACGTGCTTTGTGATACCGGGGCGAGCATCAACCTGATGCCCTGGTCCATTTACAAGAAGCTGCAAATTGGAGAGATGAGAGCCACTACAATTACCCTTTAGATGGCGGACCGATCTGTGTCAAAACCCAAAGGTATTGTAGAAGATGTTCTCATTCGTGTTGGTCACCTAATCTTCCCTGCAGATTTCGTCATACACGACATGAAGGAAGATTCCAACACTCCAATGATCCTGGGGAGAGAATTCCTCGACACAGCTGGTGTCCTGATCGACTGCAAGAAAGGAGAGATCACCTTGAGAGGTAATGAAGAGTCCATCACCTTTTGCATCGACAAGAACAAGAGGAAAGGGGAGTGCAACTGGATCGCTACTGCTGGAGAAGAGGGAGATGAGACTCCGGAGGAAGAAGAAGAAGCCATCCGATGGGAACGAGGAAACGAGTCAGTGAAATCGGCAATTAAGCTGCCTCTTTCCGAGTGCACCACCGTCATTCAGAATCAGAAAGTCTTCATGATAGATTCAAGGGGTCGACGAGTCTGGACTCGACCGCCCTGGTGAGCTGGAAGCTGAGTCGAGCCACGACGGTAAATAAGGCACTGAATGGGAGGTAACCCATTGTGTTTTCAATTTTTCCTGTTCTTTTTAGTATTTTCAAATTTCTTTTATCATTATTACTGTTACTTCACGTTTCTTTTGTTTTGAAAAAAAAAAAAAATTTTGTCTTGGCCGAGAAAGAGTCCGCCATGGCCGAGACAGACGCCCGAGACGTGGAATACTTCGACCGATGAGAAGGTCGCCAGAAGGCTCCATCTCGGCCGAGATGGCGTCCGCCACGGCCGAGATAGGAGTGCTAGCAGCCAAAATCCACGCCGGGCAAATGAAGAAGGAAGGAGATAAAAAGTTGGTGTCTGAGGCCAACAATCAGGTACAGTTTCGAACTCTGAATCCGATTTCCAAACTTATTCTCTCTGACTTTCGAATAAGTTTGGGGGGATGAAGGTTTAAGGGTTTTGAAACTCGTTTCTATCTTTTACCTGCTTGTTTAAATTTTTGCATGAATTAATTTTTGAATAAAACGCGAGATTGTGGGAATTTGAGCATGATTGATAACCCTGACAAGAATGCAAGATGAGAATTGATTGACTTTAGTTGCATTGATTGTGATAGTGGTCGAGTATGCCTATGAATGTGAATACCGCATGATTTCTTGTTTTGATACTTGCGTTGGCATGAGATAGATGATGATTTGATGTTTACTGTGGAAGAAAAATTGTCCCTTGTGTGAGTTTTTGAGCCTGAATTTTGATTGTGAGTGTGTCTGCAATTTTGAGTATCTCTAGAACTTGCTTTGTTTCTTTTTCAAGACTGCTAGTGTGCACAGGTTTAGGAAGTGATTTTAGGCCATCTTTGTTTAGCCTATTTTCCCATACAATGTCCTAATTGAATGTTATCCCTCGTCAGCCCTTTTGAGCCTATGATATTTTCTTTCTTTGTCTATGAGTTGGAAATAAATAGGGGAATCAACTCTTGTCTATGAGAGTGGGTTGGATTTTGTTTGAGAAGGATAAGATATTATTATAAAGGTGAAAGGAAAAGAAAAGGTTGGGCTCTAGAAAAAGAAGAGAAAGAAAATAAATAGTTGTTGTGTTGTTAGTCCTTATAAGCTCAAATGAATATTCAAAATTGTTTAAGAGCATAAAAAGGATATGTGTGAAAAAGAAAAAAAGAAAAAAAAATGTGTGTGAATAAAAGAGCCTTGGTTGATGTTGAATATTATAGGAGTTGGGTAGATGTTCATAGAAAGTGGTTTGATTGATTGAGGATTCCCTGATTGATTTTAGTCACTTGGCCAAATATTTCCCTACCCTTCATAAAAGCCTACATTACAACCTTGAATAAAGTCCTTTCTGATCTTAGACTTGTGTGCACATATTTGCAGTGGAGATTGAGATTATTTGCAAGCCTATGGTAGAACTTGATTTGCATGACTTGTGTGTGGTCTCATAATTATCCTAAACACTTGAGTGAATGAGCGAAACACTTCCCATGTGAGTCTTCCACAGTTTACAGATTTTCTGATTCTTTCAAAAGTGTTGATGTCTTGTGGATTTTCGAGTTTGAATGTGATGAATCTTGTGAGGCATTGCACTACTCTTCTGCTTGAACTTTTGATTCTTTCTTTTGTTGATTGAGGACAATCAAGTGTTTAAGTTTGGGGGGTTTGATAAGCTCGTTTTTCTACTCACTTATCGCTTTGTTTTTCCTTTCTTTTATGCATTTTATTATGTTTTCTTGAATAAACTGAGCATGAGTGTATATTAGAGGGTATTATGCTTGCCATGGTGAGATTTTACAGGTTTTAGGCCAAATCCAATGGAGAACCCGTACCGAAAGCATCAGATATTCAAAGGAACAGTCACTACTTCTTCCACCGATGGAATCTAAGCTAATGGAGCATAAGATTTGAAAGATCTTTGAGTTAGCTTTCCAACGCAACTGGAATCGGATTAATCGAAGTTTGGACGCGAAAGTTATGGCTAAAACCGTGAGACTGCGCAGAAGGGTCAGAAGTGGCGAAACGTCTCTGTTTCGGCCGAAACAAAACCCATCTCGGCCGGGCCGCATTTTTCATCTCGGCCGGGGCAAGAGCCATCTCGGCCGAGACAGACATGAATGGCAAGATTTGGCGAGATTTTCACATATTTTGGGCGAGAATTGCTTGGGGAACAAGATATACATCAATTTGGAAGCAATCAATCATACTTTTCGAAGATATACATCCAAGGCCTCAACCCTACTTCTATATATACTCATAATTAGCTCAGAATTCAGAACCCTTCAGCCCCTTTTTAGTTTTAATTATTTTCAGAGTTGTTTTACTTTAGTTGTTATCAGAATTCCTCTTTACTTTTTATTTACTTTTCAATGCAATCTTTATTTTTCCCTGCAATGTCTATTTTCAATATGTTAGGCTAGAACCCTAAACAGGTTCTAGGGTTTCTCCTTCTGTGATACATGTCTTGATTCAATTTTTCAAACCCTTTTATTGGTTTAAATCCTATGTTTTATTTCAAATCTATTTTCAATTGAAGGATCGAGAGATGAAAATTGGAATAGGTTTTAGTTATTAATTGAAGGACCGAGAGGTGAAAATTGATAATAGGAAGTTAGGATTTAATACTTTTGATTTTCTGTCCGACCAAGAAGAATTCAATTGTAGGATTCTTCTAGATCTTTATGAGATTGATTAACTTGTGTTTTTGAGACCGAGAGGAGATAATCACTAGTTAATAATCTAGGTTTTAATTGCCCGACCAAGGAATTAATTCCACATTAATAGATTTTCCACCAAAATTATCTTTTCTGGGTTTGAATATTTGTTTCTTGCATGTTGATCAGTTTGGTAGATTTCCCTGGAATCTGTTTGTTTTTATTCCTTTAATTTCCTTGCTTTGAAAAACCCAAAACCCTTTTGAATTGAATTACCCAAACAAAGGTTTCAAAAACTATATTCAGTATATGATTCCCTTTATTGCACTATCCCTGTGGGTTCGACAACCTCTGGGTTTTATAAATTTATTTGCTCTATGCGATGATTTGTATGCAGATTTAGCCTCGATCAGTCGTCCTCGCCGGCCCTGCGTCGGCTCCGTCTTCGTTCGTCGTCCGCAACCCGTCCAATTACATAATTTGAAAATTATAGAAAATTCTATTCTATTACAATTTTCAAAAAACTATTCTAATCATGGATTTTCTCATGATTTTACAAAACAATTCAGCCCTACACGGATAAACCACCGCGGGCTGAATCAACTGGTTGCCACGAGGAACAAAAACCAAACATCCACAATAAACAATAAATTCATACATGCATATTGAATTTAATTATGAACAACAGAGCCATAAATCAGAAACCTGGCTCTGATACCAATTGTAGGGTTTTCCGTGAACTGAATCACCAAAACCAAACTGAACCGGATCGGATCTATGGATATTGCTCACAATTAAAATTCTCAAAACCCTAGCATGATTCTATGAATTTAATACGAAGAATTGTGGATTTAGGGTTTACCGTAACTCCGTAGTCTCTGAACCGATCTTTTGCGTTTGAATTCCAAACTTCAATTCAACCACGCAATACGAATTTGTCTGCGAAAACAGAAATTAGCAGTCTAATTTCTAAACAAATTCGAAAGCAAAGAAAGAACAAGCGAAAGAAACCTGTTCTCCAGATTAGATCTTCAGATCTGTATCCCGGCGCTGTTCAGAACTACTACTGGTGAGGACTACGTAGATCTGTGGCTTGAGCAGGACCAGAATTCAAAAATTCTCCTCCTTTCCTTATCAAAATTGGCGCCTCCCTCTCTCTCTTGGTTTAGTGTGTTTCAACTGTCATACAACTTATGAGAGAGAGCTGTCTATTTATAGACCTAGGGTTGGAAACCCTAACGGGCCATTTTGGGCTCAATTCAGCACACTTGTTGGGCCAGGCCTGGGACCTAATGCAAATAATAAAGTGGGCATCCAATTAATTAACTACCATGTCCACAACCCAGGACACAATTAATTAATTAATATTAATTCTTTTTCACCACAGAATTAATACTGACTTACCCCTTTATTACCACGTTGTGAGAACAGGCTGCATTAATTGAGAATTCCCATATTTAAGGTTACCGGACATTCATTAATTAATCGGAGCCTCTGACAAGCTCTAACTACAATTAATTAATATCTTATTATTCCTGAGTAGTACCACTCAAACCTTATCACTCGTGCCTGAACTTAATCAGCCTGCAGGACTTTGGCACGATGAATGTTATTGAGCTCCTCAGGGAATGTCCCCATCCTATTACTCGGATATGGATACCTAAACCCAGTCTCAGGCAGTACTACACGAACCGCTGTTACCCAAGATGCGGATATACGAGCGCGCTGTGTTGGCTCTCCACCATGGCAAGTCAAAGCAACTGTCAATCCGTGCAAACCCCTAAACCTTCGTTAGGGTTTGGACTCAATCAATATAACAAGATCTTTCATTCGCTGATGTCAGACAGACGAATATATCTCAACGGTCCATCAATACGCCACCTCTTGCGTACCGGCATGTCAAGTAACCAAGACAAGCTATTTATTCCGACAATGCCGCAGCCATCCGGACAGTCGTATCCTCATACGCTGTCTCGGCTGTGATTATGTTTATGTCTCACTAGGTCAAGTGATCATACTATCTTCTGCGATCTACTACACGCAGCAAGATCATCCCTATCGATGAGACAAGAGGATACATTTGTTCATACATGCAGTTTGTTAAGCAGATAGGAGAAATAAACCGTTGTATACACATTGTAATAAATGCTTTCAATATACAAAACCCATCAGCTGTCCCGTTGCGATGACTCGTGTTTTGGTAGTTTGTGCAATCCTGTGTAAACCCTAGGGTTTGCATTAGGGTTAGGGCAAATCATCAAATCACGAAGGCCCAAAGCCCAAAAGATTTGGTAATTGAAGATTTGAAGGCCCTGAAAGATTTGAAAAGATTTGGACTTATCCAAAATAGATTCAAATTCAAATTGTAATAAGATAGAATTTATTTTTCTATTTTGTGGGGCCACGAGGAACTTTTGTTCTTCTTAGTTGTCCTCGTATGATATGTGATTTATTATGTGCGCAAATAAGCATGTGTAGATAATAGGTAAAACATGATTTATCGCTTTTATTATTTACAGCTTTCCAAGCATGCTTATGTGATTAATTTCTTGTTGAATTATATTTTGAGAATTTTTGGACTTGTATTATTACATGCAAAAATTTGGGAAATATAATGACAAATAAATTATATGTGCGCATAAAGAAACCTTTTAAAAGAAATATACTAAGCGGATTTTTTAATCAATAGACCTCCACAAAGCGGTCTTAGGCTGTAAGTGTATCTCTCGCTCTAGTAAACGTCTACGAGTGTAGCTTGCTAGTTCCCGGAGGTACATGGGTACGGTTGTTGGGATTGCTAGACAAATAATTTAAATCATGTGAATAGTGGGAGGGTTTTGCGTAAACGTCTACGAGTGTAGCTTGCGTTGATCTCTTTCACAAGTATTCTAGGATTGATTTAAATTATAGATAACAAAAGCTTTAAGGGCTGTGCGGTATGGTTACGTGCCTTGCTAAACTGTCTCTTTTGGCCGGAGTTCAATTTGTGGTTAATCGCTTAGAAGCATCTTAGAATATAATGCAAGAACTGCATCCCTGTTCTTGAGACATGGCTTGGTCTAAGGTTTTCACTAATTATTAATTTCTAGTGTCAAAAGGTTCCGCACATGGTAGTGAAATTAAATGGATTGGGGCTTAAAACCCGCAGTTCTGGTCAAGGGTGACATCGTAAACGTCTACGATTGTAGCTTGCGATGGGAACTCTTGGGCAATTAGTGGAAAATATTTTTCTTTGATTTATTAAAAGGTTTTCAAGGCATTTGTTTTTGAAGTTCTACATGTATGTTCTTATTTAAGATTCTTTATTGTTTTCAAATACGTCTATGTATACTGTCGATCATATACTTGCTCTCAATCCTCTTACTGGTCCAAACTTTCCTGAATGGAGTTTTTGCATCAAACACATCCTTTATCTGAAAAATGAAGCACATGTTCTTTACATGGATGAACCGTTGCGTTCTCATAGAGGGGTATGCGAGCTTGAATTCTATGAAAGATGGGAGGATGCTGATGAGTTCGCCTTCTGGCTCATCACGGGTTCCCTGTCTAGAGAATTAAGGCATAAGTATGAGTATCTCAAGAGGGCTGGAGAGCTCTGGAAGGAACTCTCGACAGCCTATGGCAAAGTGGAGCGAACTATTAACTATAAGCTTGTGCACAATCTTGTGTGCAAGAAGATGGTTGAGGATAGTTCGGTGACAACGCACATGATGTCTATGATTGATCTCATGAGAAAGTTTACTGTGTGGGGTGGTAATATCAGTGTGCAAGGCGAGATTGATATCATCCTGAATTCTCTTCTGGAATCCTATCATGACATTAAGGTGGTTGCTACTGCAAAGAGAGAGTATGCTCTGCATGAGCTACTTGAGGACCTTGTAGTGGAGCAATCTACCATGCGAGCACAAAAACCTGTTCTGTCTGGTTCAAGTACTGGTTCGACAACTTCTAAGGTTGGAGACGACGGTGCTGAGAGCAAATTCAGGAAAACAGGCAGTGATAGCAAGTCTAGGAAGGGGAAGAGAGTCAAGGTCACTCCTAAGAAGAACGAGTGTGCTGGATGCGTAAAGGTGGATTGTCCGAATGCTAAAGGACAAGGAACGTCATTTGCATTTGCAACGGAAACATGTTTAACATCGGTTTCTACTCATTCGTGGGTAGTGGATACTGGAGCTACTGATCATGTTTGTTACATTTTGCAGGGGTTCACACCGAGGAGGGTGCTGAAGAATGACGAGGTTACCATCTCAATGGGGAACGCAGCACAAGTGAGTGCAGCTGCCATTGGAGATTTTACCTTGTACTTTGATGATTCTGTTTTAATATTGAGAGATGTTTTGTATGTGCCGGATTTTCGGCAAAACCTTATTTCAGTTTCCAAACTCTTTGTTGATGGATATTATGTTATTTTTATAGTGGTGTTTCTATCATTAGTAATAACGGTGTTATCTGTCGTGGAATGCTGAATAATTTTCTCTATATTATTAACTGCAATCATAAGTCTTCCGCAAGTATTACATGTAATTCATCCGTAATTGATAATCTTAGAAAGAGAAAACTTACTTCTTCTGATGAGGATCTTACATATCTCTGGCACTTGAGACTCGGTCACATCAGCTTGAAGTGAATTCAAAGACTTGCAGATGACGGTACATTAGACTTAGTCCGGGCTGTACCTTATCAAGTCTGCGAATCCTACATCGAGGGCAAGATGTCTACTAGGCCTTTTAAGGCTAGTTAGTCTCGAGCAGAGGATGAGTTGGAGTTGATCCATTCTGACTTATGTGGACCGATGTCCACGCAGGCTCATGGAGGGTACGAGTACTTCGTCACTTTGATTGACGATTACTCAAGGTACGGATACGTTTACCTGCTTCGCTGCAAGTCTGAATGCTTTGAGAAATTCGAAGAGTTCAAGGCTAAGGTAGAAAAGAAGGTCGGGAAAACTATCAAGTCACTGCGATCTGACCGCGGTGGCAAATACCTCGGTAACGAGTTCCTGCAGTATTTGTCAGAAAATGGGATTACATACCAATGGACTGCACCGAGTACTCCCCTGCAAAATGGTGTAGCAGAAAGAAGAAATAGGACTCTTCTAGAGATGTAAGATCAATGATGAGTTATGCAAGCTTACCAATTTCGTTTTGGGGCTATGCATTGGAAACAACAGCTTACGTGCTAAATGTGGTGCATTCTAAATCAGTTCCTAAGACGCCTTTTGAGCTCTTCCTTGGTCGCAAACCGAGTTTGTGCAAGCTTAGAGTATGGGGCTGTCCGGCACACGTACTGTTGAAGGAACCTGATAAGTTAGAAAGCAGGTCAAAAGTAATGCTGTTCATAGGGTATCCCAGGCAAACGAAAGATGGTTACTTTTACTGTCCTGAGAGTCAAAGAGTTGTCGTTAGCACCAACGCTAGATTCTTGGAGGACGAGTATGCAAGTAATCAAAAGTCAAGGAGTGATATTGTTCTTCAAGAAATTGAGAACGAGAATGCAGTTCCAATGGAAGGGGAACGTGCGAATGTGGGTGCACCTGTGGGAGGTACATCACCACATGCGCGTTCTTCAGTGCAAGGTTCAAAACCACAAGTTACTGCACCTACTACTGACACGGTACCGATGCCTTGTCGTAGTGGGAGAGTTATTTCCAACCGAAAAGATACATGTTTGTGGGTGAGTCTTCGGACTTGAGCCCGGAAGATGGACATGAGGACACTGACCCACTAACTTACAAAGAAGCAGTGCAGGACAAGGATGTTGCCAAATGGCAAGTCGCCGTGGATTCTGAAATAGAATCCATAACTGCTATGGATGTATATTAGAAAACTGATTTGCCGGATGGCTTTAGGGCCATAGGGTGCAAATGGATATACAAGAGAAAGAAAGGGGTGGATGGAAAGGTTACGGCTTTTAAAGCCAGGCTGGTGGCAAAGGGTTATAGTTAGAAATAGGGCATTGACTATGACGAAACCTTTTCACCCGTAGCTATGCTCAAGTCCATCCGGATACTCCTTGTCATAGCTGCGCATATGGACCTCGAGATATGGCAGATGAATGTTAAAACCGCTTTCCTAAATGGTTACCTTGAAGAAGGTTGGGACATCTATATGCAGCAACCCGAGGGTCACATACGCAAGGTCGAAGAACATCTTGTCTGGAAGCTTAAGAAGTCCTTGTATGGACTTAAGCAAGCTTCAAGATCGTGGAACTTACGTTTCAACGATGTGATTAAATCCTATGGATTTGCACAGTTGGAAAACAAAAGTTGTGTTTATCGACTTTGTGTCAGTGGGAGCGTGTTTTTCCTTGCACTATTCATTG
The DNA here is from genome assembly GCA_026898455.1 of Plectranthus barbatus. Taxonomy (NCBI): domain Eukaryota; kingdom Viridiplantae; phylum Streptophyta; class Magnoliopsida; order Lamiales; family Lamiaceae; genus Plectranthus; species Plectranthus barbatus. Next base: position 287,225 of record JAPKLW010000028.1, on the reverse strand, counting down.
ATTACATACTCCTATTTGGAAACAACGAGGGAGTGATGTCGGAGATCAATGTTTGGCTATCCGAACAGTTCCAAAGGAAGGATTTGGGTGAAGCTGGCTACATTCTTAGGATTAAGGTCTTACGAGATCGTAAGAGAAGAATGTTGAGCTTATCCCAGGCATCCTATGTGGATATTGTGATTGCCCGGTTCGACATGCAACTCGCCAAGAAAGGTTTGCTACCTTTCTGTCATGGCGTTCGTCTTTCTATTAGGTAGTGTCCTCAGACACAGCGGGAGAAAGACGATATGAGTCTTGTACCATACGCTTCAGCGGTGGGTAGTCTCATGTATGCGATGTTGTGTACCAGGCCTGATATTTGTTATGCCGTTGGCATGGTAGCAAGATATCAGTCTAACTCTGGACAAGCGCACTGGACTGCTGTAAAGCATATCCTCAAATACTTGAAGAGAACTAGGAATTTCTGCCTAGTTTATCAAGGTGAGGATTTGTGCCCTGTGGGTTATTCGGATTCAGATTTCCAAGGGGACCAGGATGAGAAGAAATCGACCTCGGGTTATGTGTTTACCCTGGGAGGTGGAGCTGTATCTTGGAGGAGCTCAAAGCAGAAATGCATTGCTGACTCCACCGTGGAGGCGGAATATGTCGCCGCCTCCGAAGCCTCAAAAGAGGGGGTATGGCTCAGGAACTACCTTTTAGAGTTGGGTGTGATTCCGAGTTTGGCAAGGAGCATCACAATTTATTGTGACAACTCTGGTGCAGTGGCAAACTCAAAGGAACCACGGTCTCACAGGGCAAGCAAACACATAGAGAGAAAGTACCATATCATACGAGAGATCGTATCGAGGGGCGATGTGCAAATTAAGAAGATTGACACTTCTGACAACCTTGTTGATCCATTTACAAAGTGCTTGCCGCAGCAGATTTACAAAGACATATTCGTGAGCTGGGTCTGTGGTGGATGCCGATCACTGATAGTGGTTAATGAGATAGCAAGTTAGATCGACGGACTGTATACTCTGTAATAGCTTAGTTATGCTTTGAATATAAGTGGGACATTGATAGGTTTTTTATACTGAAAGCATTTATTATAATGAGTATACGAAGGTTTATTTCTCCTATCTGTTAACAATCTTACATGTATGAACAATGGTATCCACTTGTCTCACCGATAGGGACGATCATACGGCGTGTTGTAGATCGCAGAAGACAGTATTATCACTTGACCTAGTGAGACATAAACCTAATTACAGTCGAGACAGCGTATGAGGATATGTCTGTCCGGATGGCTGCGGCATTGTCGGAATAAGTAGTCTTTCTTGGTTACTTGACATGCTGGTACGCAAGGGGTAGCGTATTGATGGACCACTAAGATGTATCCGTCTGTCTGACATCAACGAATACAAGATCTCGTTTTGATTGAGTCCAAACCCTAACGAAGGTTCAGGGGTTTGCACGGATTGACTGTTGCTTTGACTTGCCATTGTGGAGAGCCTAAGTAACGTGCTCGTATATCCGCATCTTGGGTAACAGCGGTTCGTGTAGTACTGCCTGAGACTGGGTTTAGGTATCCATATCCGAGTAATAGGATGGGGACATTCCCTGAGGAGCTCATTAACATTCATCGTGCCAAAGTCCTGCAAGCTGATTAAGTTCAGGCACGAGTGATAAGAATTGAGTGGTACTACTCAAGAATTATAAGATATTAATTAATTGTAGTTAGAGCTTGTCAGAGGCTCCGATTAATTAATCGATGTCCGGTAACTTTAAATATGGGAATTCTCAATTAATGCAGCCCGTTCTCACAACGTGGTAATAAAGGGGTAGGTCAGTATTAATTCTGTGGTGAAAAAGAATTAATATTAATTAATTAATTGTGTCCTGGGTTGTGGACATGGGAATTAATTAATTTATAGGCCCACTTTATAATTTGCAATAAGTCCCAGGTTTGGCCCAAATAAATATGTTGAATTGAGCCCAGGAACTCATTAGGGTTTATAACCCTAGGTCTATAAATAGACAGCTCTCTCTCATAAATTGTAACACAGTTGAAACACACTAAACCTATGAGAGAGAGAGAGAGGGGTGCCGCTCCTGCTTCAAAGGGAGGAGAATTTCGATTCTGGTCCTGCTCAAACCACATATCTACGGAGTCCTCACCAGTAGTAGATCTGAACATCATTGGGATACAGATCTGAAGACCTGATCTGGAGAACAGAAATCTTATTTCTTTTCTTTCTTTATTTTCAAATTTATCTAGAAATTAGATCTCTAATTTCTGTTTCCGCAGATAAAATTGAATTGCGTGGTTGAACTAAAGTTGGAAATTCAAACGCAAAAGATCGGATCAGACTCGACGGAATTACGGTAATTCTCAGTCCACAATATTGTATTAAATTCATAGGAGCATGCTAGGGTTTATTGTATATTTAATTGTGCACAATATCCATAAATCGATCAGGTTCAAATTGGTTTTGGTGATTCGGTTCATAGGAAAACCCTGCAGTGTACTTGCATAAAGTTCTGAAAGGAAAAAGAATTCCCCTAATTTCTGCCATGCAAGCATACCGATTGGCCAGCATAAAGGATAGTCGAGCTTTCCTTTTGTATTTCAATGAGAATGATAAGAAGGACATTACTGTCAGCAATGTTGAAGTCGTAAGGGAATTTGAAGATGTTTTTCCCGATGAGCTACCTGGATTGCCGCTAGATAGGCAATTGGAATTCGTTATCGATCTTGAACCAGGTGTGACTCCTATTTCAAAGGCTCCGTATAGAATGGTCCCCAAGGAACTGCAAGAGTTAAAGGTTCAATTTCAAGAATTGCTAGATTTGGGATTCATTCGACCCAGTACATTGCCCTGGGGAGTGCCTATTCTCTTTGTGAAAATGAAAGATGGATCTATGCATATGTGCATTGACTACCGAGAGTTGAACAAACTCACTTTAAAGAACAAGTATCCACTCCCAAGAATCTACGATCTCTTTGATCAACTCAAGGGAGCAAAGGTCATCTCAAAGATTGGCCTCAGGTCTGGATACCATTAGCTTAAGATCCGTTCGATGGATATTCCAAAGACCGCTTTTCGAACAAGATATGGCCACTACGAGTTTGTAGTAATGCCTTTTGGATTGACAAATGCGCCAGCAGTATTCATGGATCTTATGAATCACGTGTTTCATCCGTATCTAGATAATTTTGTCCTAGTCTTCATAGATGACATCCTTGTCTACTCGAAGAGTGAAGAGGAACATTGAGAGCATTTGAGAACAGTCTTGAGAACCCTACGAAAGGAGAGACTGTATGCCAAGTTTAGCAAATGTGAATTTTGGTTGAAAGAAGTGATGTTCCTAGGACATATAGTATCTGCTGAAGGAGTTATAGTGGACCCAGCAAAGATACAAGCTATGAAGGAGTGGGAAGCTCCTAAAACCCCGAATGAAGTTCAAAGTTTTCTTGGACTGACAGGATATTATCGCAGATTCATTGAAGGATTTTCTAAGATTACCAGGCCAATGAATCAATTTTTGAGAAAAGGAATTAAGTATACGTGGACAGAAGAGTGTGAAGCAAGTTTCCAACGCTTGAAGGAACTCTTAACCACTGCCCAGTCTTGGCAGTACCAGAGGCAGACAAAGACTATGAGCTATATACTGACGCCTCCAAAAATGGTCTAGGTTATGTGTTGATGCAAGAAGGCAAAGTGATTGCATATGCATCACGTTAATTGAGGACGCGTGAATTGAACTACCCAACCCATGACCTAGAACTAGCAGCCATTGTGCATGCACTGAAGATTTGGAGACATCATCTTTATGGAGCTAGATGTGCAATCATCACTGACCACAAGAGCCTCAAGTATTTCTTTGAGCAAAAAGATCTGAATATGAGGCAAAGAAGATGGTTGGAACTAGTGAAGGATTATGACTTGATCATTAATTATCATCCAGGTAAAGCTAATTCAGTAGCTGATGCGTTGAGCAGAAAGGCTCCATCCAAAGCTTGTGCTGTGATAACGCAAAAGGACGAATTGATCAAGGATTTTGAAAATTTGAATCTTGAAGTAGTTTCACCACCAGAAACGGTGAGCATGAGAATTGCAGCCTTATTGGCAAGTCCTGATCTAAGGACAAGAATTGTGGAAGCACAAAGAAAAGACGAATGTTTAGAGAAGATACGACTCCAAATCCGCGAGAAGAAAGTCGCAAACTTTCAAGAAGCTTCGGATAATGCCCTAATGTATGATGGAAGATTTCGTGTGCCAAAGGTCGATGATTTAAGAGAAGAAATCATGAGAGAAGCACATGAGATCCCGTACACTGCCCACCCTGGAAGTACAAAGTTGTATCAAGACTTGAAGTCTAAATTCTGGGGGGAAGGCATGAAACGAGACATTGCCATGTTTGTAGAATGTTGTTTGGCGTGTCAACAAGTGAAAGCATTGCATCAAAGGCCGTATGGGAAGTTACAGCCACTTGACTACCCTGAGTGGAAATGGGATGCGATAGCAATGGATTTTGTAACCGGTTTACCCAAGTCCTAAAGAGGAAACACTGCTATTTGGGTAATCGTGGATCGCTTGACCAAGAGCGCACATTTTCTGCCTGTTCAGATTACGTATGGATCAGATAAGTTGGCCCAAATCTATGTCAAGGAAATCATTCGATTACATGGCGTGCCAATGACAATCACATCTCATAGAGATGCAAAGTTCACATCTCAATTTTGAACTAGCTCACAGAAGGAGCTTGGAACCCGTTTGAATCTCAGTACCGCATTTCACCCTCAAACAGATGGTCAAATAGAAAGAACCATACAGACCTTGGAAGATATGCTCAGAATAGTTGTTCTTGACAGAGGGGTGAAATGGGAGGCAGTTTTGCTGCTAATTGAATTTTCTTACAATAACAGCTTCCAAGCCACAATCGGAATGGCCCCGTACAAGGCACTTTATGGAAGAATGTGTAGATCTCCCTTGTATTGGGATGAAGTTGGAGAACGTAAAATCTTAGGACCCAATTTCGTCACTGAGATGATAGAGATTGTTCGACAGATCCGTGCTAGAATCAAGGAAGCTCAGGATTGACAGAAGTCTTACGCTTATAAAAGATGAATTGAGTTGACTTTTGAAGTCGGAGACAAGGTATTTTTGAAGATATCGCCCTCAAAGGGAATCATTCGCTTTGGAGCTAGAGGCAAGCTTAGGCCGCGATACATTGGTCCTCATTAAATTTTGGAAAGAATTGGAGCCGTAGCCTATCGTTTGGTTTTACCGCCCAGCTTTGGAAATGAGCATAACGTTTTTCACGTGTCGCAACTACGGAAGTACGTTTTCGATCCGAGACACGTTATTTATCAAGATGAAGTTCAGCTCCAGCCGGATTTGACTTATGAAGAAGGACCAGAAGCAATCATGGATTTCAAAACACAAGAGCTCCGCAACAAGAAGATCAACCTTGTCAAAGTTCTTTGGAAATATCATGGCACTGAAGAAGCAATGTGGGAACTCGAAGACAAGATAAAGGAAAATTATCCCGAACTCTTTTTGTAACCTGCGAAATTTCGGGATAAAATTTTTTGAAGTGGGGGAGGATGTAACACCCCTCGTAAAATATTAATTGTAATTGTCGAATTTTCAAAAATTATATTTTGCTATCGAATTAATTCCAAAATTTGTGATCGATTTATTTTGAGAGATTATCATTTTGGCATTTTAATTGCCACCTTTATTTTTATTAAAGGAAATTAATTATTATTATTGAGCTTAATTAATCTCGATTAATTATTCGGTGATCCGATATTTTTGTATCGGGATAATATGGATCGAAAAATATTCGTAGATTAACAAAATACCATGGTCTCCCGTGCAATGACGCGAGGAGATGTGGAGTTGACGTGAGGTGATGTTAAAGTGACCGATGTGACAAGCGAATGACAACCACTTAACTTTTTGACTTTTGGTAATTTTGAAATTATCCCTCCTTCCATCTATAAATAGAAGGCTTCACCCACAAGAATTACTTTTCACTCTCTCTATTCTCTTCTCGAGAGTTTTTTCGGCAAACTTCCGGCGAGCTCCGACGAAGCTCCGGCGAAGGGTTTTCAAGGTAAAACTATACCTTTTCGGAATCCTCTCTTCGTTTTCTTCCTATTCCCAACCTTAGATTTCCATTTCTTTTAGTTTTAAAGTGGGATATCGACAAACTAAGGGTTGATCAAGTTCACGAAGGCTTAGAAACGTCAAGGAGGTGTAAATCGAACCTCCCTCTAGCTATTTTGTTAATTTAAACATGTTATGGTTTATGCCCTAGGCATGATATTTAGTTTATGAATACGTATGCATGTTTAGCATGTCATATTATGAGCCTAGAAATGATATATCGACCTAGGAATCGAGTTGTGTTGATTTTGGAGCATTTTTGGTATATTTGCCCTATATGGAAAGAATGAGGTTTTATCTCGATTCCAACACGTTTTGATGCTTTAAATCATGTCTAGAATCGTTATACTTGTTAGAAAATCATTTGGTATTGTTAGAAATTGATTGGACGAGCCCGGATAACCGTTTTAGCCAAAACATGAAAAATCCGCCAAAAATTTCTAGCCTCTGTTTCGGCCGAAATAGCTTCTATTTCGGTCGAAATGTCAGTTTTGGGCAAGATGAAGGCCATCTCGGTCGATATGGCCATATCGATCGAGATGGTTGATTTGCATTTGTTTCGATCGATTTCATTCTATCTCAGTCGACACATTCATATCGGTCGATATAAGTCTCATCTCGGTCGACATACTCATATCGGTCGAGATGCATCTCATTTTGGTTGATGCATCCATTTCGGTCGAGATGCACTCCATCTCGGTCGAGACAGAGTGAAATTTCCCATATTTGTTTCTTTCTTCGATCGATTCAATTTATCTTTCATATCCTTCGATATCCTTTATATCCGTCAACTCAAATGACATTTTCTTGAATTCTAAAACCCTTCATTCGATTAATTCGAATTCAAATTAATATTTCATTTGATATTCCTTGTATCAATCGACGAAGAGATATTATCTTCCATAACCTCTCCAAAAATCCTTTCATTTCAAATCAACTTGATTTGCTTGACCGAACTCTTGTAACTCAAACTTCTTTGAAGCATATTGATTAAGTTAAACTTGTTAAACCTTAATCTTCGAATTTTGGTCTTCATCCAAAATCAAGGATCCTTTCGATCACTTTATTTAATCCAAAACTCTCAATCAATTACACATCGACTCGTAGTTGATCATGTAACTTCTTTCAGTCACAAAAAGGAGAAGATATATTTAGTCATTTGATGATATCTCGTACTTGTTCGATTCAATTGAACTCAATAATCCTTAAACAGTGAAATTCAATTCGTATTCGAACTATTCAATTCTTTCGACTCAATTCTTAACATGACCTGAAACAACTTGATGAGTTCTCATACTCTCAAGCAATGTACGATGATTTATAATGAATATGAAACTTCTTTCGATCTTAAACTCTTGAAGGTGCTTAGTCTCTTGACGAAGCCATTTGATTTGTTCAATCGAATTGAACTATTATCCATGCTTCTTGAATTAATGCTCGATATTGAACCACGAGCTATTGAATTAATGTTTGGCTATCTTGTTCGTCAGACTAGATGGTCAAATCATTCTTTCATATCCTTATCCGATGGCTCAAGGTGATGTGTCAGATTATAGATAATCCATTATCCCTTGAGAATTTACCTGTATTCCTTATGGCATAGGAAAGGGCAAGGAGAAGATCGAATACTAGATCAATCAACCGCATAACCGCACCTACACACGGTGGGCTTTCTTTTACCCCTATATAGTGGGCCAAATTAAAAATATAAAAATGATGTTTTCTTTCCAAAGAATATCAAGCATGAAATGAAAATAATTTTGTTTTAAAATGCTTTGTCATTGCCTACTGTTTTGTGTTTGCTATTTGTCCTCTCTGTGGGGGAACCCCACTTAGAGAAGAACATCAAACGTATTCAACGTGGATGTTGACTCTGCGTATTGCAAGTCTTATCGATCGTACCCAGGTAGTGAAAGAGATATCATGGGTTAGTGCACTACGATGCTGACATGTTAGGGGTCATGCCCTACTCGGACTAGCATCGTGACTGTGGTAGGTGGCCACCTCCCAGTCACATAATCATTTGCAGATAGTTTAACTAAGTAAAAAGGAACATGCTCATTCATAAAAATGTTTTGGTGCAATGGGAGGATTTCAAACTAAAAACCCCATGTGCAACCCAATGATAAAGCATGACAAACTTACATATATGTATGTTTTCGGGCATGTGTTCACTAAGTACAATTTGTACTTAGCCCCTTGCATTATTTCTAGAATGCATAGGTTAAGAGATGCTTTTGGAGCAAAGTGCGATGCAGCAGACGCGGTGGAGCTGAATACTCTTTTTGTAATAGTTAGATGCTGAAGTATGTATCTTTATATACATACTTCATTGATAACTTTCCGCTGCTGAAACTCCTTACCTTTTGATAATCTTTTGTTATATTGACAAACTTAAATACTTTGATATTTGTTTACTCAAGAAGTCACGATCCCTTCTTGAGGAGGCACCCCTTTATTATCTCTTGCTTAACTTGGGATATGTGTGATGATCTCTTTATTATTCGCTTAAACTCTTCTTATTGATTGATACCCCAAGTGCAAGTCTTGCACTCGATGTGCCTCATTTCTTTGAATATTGCCTTGTTTATAAATCGGGGCGTGACAAGTTAATTAATGTTTAAAAAGCTTATTACCAATTAAGTTCATTTACAATTCTAAAAACATAAGTTGTACAATGGTCCGACAAAGAATCACAATTCGGGTGAGAAATGATATTTAGCCATTATTTTGTTCACTTATACCAGTATTGAGTTGTGGGTACAGTTTTTTTAATATATATGTATATTATTATTTATATTTTTATATATTATTTATCTATATCTTCACACAATGTATTCCCATTTTAATTTCATTCATATATTAAACCCTCAATTCTAAATTTTAAGATATGCTACTATTACCAACTTGTGAAAAAATATTTTAATTTGAGGTTCTGTTGGTCTCCGATCAGAGTATATATGTATGAAGTGAATGTTTTAATAATATCTTGCACTTATCTTTCTAAGGTCACGACTTAGCAAATATTTATCTTATGTTTAAGCTCGAGTATTCGTTAAATTTATTGCAGATTATACTTCAACACTTGGTGTGTTGAGTTTCAAAGTACGCAAATCGTAACAAAATGAAAGCAGTAAATGAACACGGGATTTATAGTGGTTCGAACAATTGTTCTACGTCCACTCTTCAATCCTTCTGACTGAAAATTCACTATAGATTGATTACAAGGTCAGACTTGATCTCTAACGTTGAACAGCTCTTTCGTCTGGTCAGCGCGCACCTTCAAGCACCTCAGTCTTCAATCTACACTTTGACACTCTTTAGAGTGAGGGCAAACCTTCCTTCTCCTCGAACGCCAACCTTGGAAATTTTATAGTTCTTCCCAAAACCTTTCCTTGGTTGGCAGTAGCTCGTGATAATCACGCTTGCAGGGCAAGGTGACTGCTATATTCTTTCTATGATAGAAAAAATTTGATAACCTAAGAAGAAACTTCAAAGGTCTCGAGCTTTGAATATGAATGCTTGTGTAAAGCTTCAATCAAGTATTAGCTCGGATGTGAGTTCGCGTGGAATGGAGAGTATTTAGATCTCTTCTATTTTATCTGTTGTGGAATTTTCGCGAACCTCTGAATCTCTCTTTGAAGACACCTATTTATAGGTGAAGATTCAAACGACTGTTTGAATATTATCCGCTTTACTATATGTATCTTCTCGCCAATCTCCATCTTTCTTTTCCTGCGAAGCACGGAGACTCTTCAGGTCTCCCTTCTCTCTGATTGGCGATCTCCTTAATTTAGTCGTCTTTATCAGAACGGATCTTTCAGTTTGAATCTGGAAATCTTCCTTGTGTCTGTTGATTATCCTTCACTCTGATTCGTCGGGTTTCCTTGTGATTTGATCCTTCCGATTCACGACTTTGAATTGTGTGTTGATTGCTGATGTGCGTTTGCTGGCAGTTGGTAGTTAGCTGATATCTCAGCAGTCTTGCTAAGATTCAACAACACATTTGCTTCTTCCTTCAGCATTTTTTAGGCGTGTCCAGCATTCTTGTGTGTTTGCTAAGCTTATACTAGCATCTTCAGCAATCTTCAAATATGTTGATTCCTTCAGCAATCTTCAATCTTAAATATGTTGATTCTTCAGCATTCTTTGATCTTCTATTCTTGTTCTATTACAACTCAAGTAATCTTATACAGGACTTTTACAATTCGACTCGATACTAAGTTGCTAAAAACTAGATTGACTTGAGTTTCGATGCACCAAAGCTAATATTCATACAATTAAGACCAAGGGGTTATAATAGTGTAAATATTTTAAAATACCCAATTTTATAAAACACATTTTGAAAATACCCACTTTTTATAACACACATCACAAAAATACCCAAAAGTACAAAATTTTACATGGAAATTTATTTTATGTGGAAACCGATGCGATTATTGGTGTTATGATGATAATATCATTACCAAAAATGTATTTTTAATGATATTTTGAAATAAAATATTAATAAAAGCAATAAAAAAAATTTAAAATATTTGTTGGTATGAAACAAAAATAATAAATGAAGTAGGAATTAGGTCTAGATTTTGACCCGATACAGACCGGTTCAAACCCGATTCTGACCCGGGTCCAATCCGGGTCTGAATCAGATCTGAACCGATCTATATCGGGTCAGAATCTAGACCCGATACAGATCTGATTCCTACCTTATTTAATCTCATTCCTACCTCTTTAATTTAATTACTCCGTTCCTACCTCATTTAATCTCATTCCTACCTCATTTAATTACCCCCTTCCTACCTCATTTATTGCAGTTCATATGAACAAATATTTAATTTTTTTAAAAAATTTGGTCAAAAATTTTTTTCTTCAATGTTTTATTTTGTAAACAATAAAATTACTAAAATGAAAAATTGAGAATTGTCTAATTAGAATAATATAATTCAAAATTCATTTTTTTTAGAGGACACCTGAAAATTTGAATTTGACAGATTTTGGCAGACAAATGTACATTTGGGTATTTTTGTGATGTGTTATAAGAAGTGGGTATTTTGATATGAGTATAAGGCATAATGGATATTTTCTGATTTTCCTCTATAATATATCTAACAATATTCCTAACAGGTTCGTTTTAATTTTTATAGATTTAAAATACGCATGCATTTTCATTATTTCGATTAGTGATGGACTTTAAAATAAATAATTTTGTGTATGTTGTGAATTAAAGCAATTGCAAATATAAATACCTAATAGAAAATAAAAATACAAAAATTTATGCTAGTTTAAGCGTAAGCTCTACATCAATTCTTTAGGCATTAATTTTAATATGGTGGAGAAAAATATGAGTATGTAACAAATACAATAATGGGGAGCATGGAGATTTTTAGGGAGACATTCTTAAATACATAAGGAAAATCAACCCTTATATGGTAAAGATTGAAAACATTTTGCTTGTGAACAATAGGCCATGTGTTCGAGCTTCCCTTAGATCATATTATGATATCGATATATCATACAAAACTACGAAACTAAATACACCAAATCTTTTCCATATTCAATAGCCACTTCATAATCCTCGAGTATGTCGACCCCTAGACTCGAACCCTGTCTCATCAATCACAATCTACTCAACCCCTCAACCTTCGAGCCACATCCTTAAATTAGATATTGAGACTATACTCCAACAATATATTAACTAGAACATGAATTCAACAATACATATAAAAACAATATTTCCTCAGTAAAAAAAATGAAGTGATTAACTAAAAGAAAACTCAAAACTATTAAATGAGTTGGATTAGAGCTGTTTCAAAACACAAAATCTTGTGCCTATGAAGTTTTTAAATATGAGCAAAGGCCCAAACTTATAAGACCTGTCTTCGCACTGGTTAGGAATGGGAATAAATCAAATTATTCGCCATAGTTTAAAATTTGATCTAACGAAGCTTATTTATTTCAGAGATTCAGATTGAGTTATTTGAAGATTAAAGTATATTTAATTCAATAATTTCAGTTCCAAGCTTTAAAATAGACCTGCCAAACCAAAAAAATTATCCCCAACTCTTGACGCAGTGATGAAAATATCTGACTTATTATCAATAAATCATAATTTCCAGATACTACGAGTATATTTAATTGTGTGAAGTTTAAATTAATAAATTATATTAACTTAGACAAGTTTCCTCTAAAAAAAAAAAGCACTTAGACAAGTTGAATATACAGCCAGACCTAGTAAACTCAAATCATATCCAACCTTCTTCACAACTAGTACTCATTTCAAGTTAGTAATATTACTGTAAAAGAGGTTCAATTAAACTATTTAAAACTATGAAAATAAATCTCAAACTATTTCCTTCGATTAAAGGAAAGCTATATTGTCAGAAATACAAATCCAACTTCCAAATATTTAATTTGTGACTTGAATATTCGATAATATAATCTGCTTTCCTTTTATCCAAAAAAAAATAGTTAGGAATATATTTTCATAATTTTAAATAGTTTGGTTATTTATTTAAATATTTAATTAGTTTGAAAAAATGCACACAATTCAAGATATAATTGAATCTTTTGCCAATATTATTTTCATATATTTACACTTTTAGTATAAAATATTATCCAAATATTTATTATTAATATAAATAGTCCAGTCAAGTCCAAACGGTCGGTTTTTCTACTCAAACTGTGGACCAAACTAATTAATACGATTTGAAACTTATAGTCCGACCGGCCGACTTTTGCACTTGTCAAACCAGCCAAATCATTTTGGTTTGGCCGGTTTGACCGATTTGGACCGAATCATGTACACCACTAGATGTAATTGATTGCATGACTGCATGGAGTGCATCATATTCATGCGAGCGAGTAGAAAAATGTTGAGTGAATTGATTCAGCTGGGACTCGGTGTTGAGATCGCTGTTTTTGAGTTTTGTGTTAAAGTCGTGTTTTCACTTATTAAAGTAATAAACCATTTTTTTAATAGGAATAAATTTATTAAACTCACGCACCGAGATGTCCCCAGAGAAGCTCGAACCTGTGACCTCTTGGTCCAGGCAAGTAGCTTTCACCACAGCACCCCGAATGAGGGGACGTGATAAACCATTTTTTGTTTGTTATAAGGGAGGAAAAGTGTCATAAGGTGATTGGGTGGTGTATTTTAGTTAGTTGAGATCGAGCTCTTCTACTCTTCTTCATGTTTTTCTGCTCAGATTTGTAAAGCAGTTTTCTGAGGTTTTTTAGTGTTCTTGTTTGTGTATAATTCTCTCTCTAGTATTCCTACCATTCTCTTGATAAGATTTTTGAACCACCCTTCATGGATGTAGCCCATTTTATGGATGAACCATGTATATGTTTGTGTAGTTTTTTTATTTAATTAGCAGCATCGGATCGCAAAATCCAACATGTGTGAGAAGTCATTCGGATGTGGGATTGATCAGTTATTGTGTTGTGAGTACAATTTTCGACAACCAGCTTCTTGGGAGTGGAAGTAAGTTCTCTGTTTGACCCACTCTTCTTAATAGCTGTGAAGATTAGGATCATATTTCTGTGGTGTTTTGGGTATTGACAACTAAAGATCTTGTTGTTGAAATATATGAGTAAGATTTCGTTGTCTTCAGTTTGTACTTGATCTAGGGTAGAGAGTTGTTCATTTGTGTGGATTAGTATTACTATATTGTGGTTTTTTGTGTGGAGTAATGCTTGTTTGGAGGTTCGTTATTCACAAGTTTAAAGAAAATAACAACTTCTATTTGTGTAAAGTCAATATGTTGCCATCCTCACACAATTGAGACTTGATGATGTAGTCCTTGACAGAGACAAGGCATTCAAGGAAGAAACCTCTGATCAGAAGAAAAGGTTGATGAACAATGTAAAGAGAGGTGCTAAGGGAGGTTTCCAAAGAGGAAACAAAAAAGAAGGTTTGGATGAAGTTAGAAAGCCTTTGCACGACAAAGTCCTTAGCCAATCAATTGTAAATCAACCAGAGGTTATATACCTTCAAGTTTTCTAATATTGATAGTGTTTTAGACCAGCTTGATTAATTCAATAAGGTAACTGATGACCTGGAGAATATAGAGGTAAAGATTAAGGGTGACGATGAGGAATTTCACCTCTTAAATGCACTCCTTATGTCATATTGAAGCCTTAAAGATGCTATGATATATGGCAGAGTGGAATCTATTACCTTGCAGGAGGTTCACTCTGCAATTAAATGGACAGAGATTGAAAGAATGACTGATCAGCAAGGTGGTCATGCCTTAGAAGTGTATTTGCTGGTTAAGAAAGGATTTTAGAGTAAGTTTAAGAAGACTTCTGCAAATTTAAAGCCAAATTACTATGACTTAAGTGGCTCCATCCAGAAAAAGAATGTACCCTTTAAGAAGAATAAGCCATATCTCATGCCACGAGATATCAAGAGTTCATGAAGTACAAAAAATCAGAAGACCTGTCATTGCTGCAAAAAGTCTGGTCACTTCATTAGGGACTGTCCAGTCCTAAAGCAGAAGAATTCATACAACTAGACCTTCAACAATGTCAAGGCTATGGAGGGTTGTGCAGATGAGGTGCTAAACATAGTAGAATCTCATGGGGATGAAGATGGATCCTGGTCTTCGGTTGCTCATTTCATATATGCCCACATGTGTTATGATTCTCAAAGATTTAGAAAGTAGCATAGAGGAACTATCATGCTTGGAAAAGTCAAGTTTGTAATAGATAAATTGGTTCTATAAGAATCAAGAACCATACATGAGAGAATAAGCTGCTTACTGAGGTCAGATATAGACCTCAAGTTCAAAAAAAAACTAAAATCCTTAGGCACACTAGAAGCTACGGGTTATAGGTTTGCTGGTACATATCAATCTGCTAGGGAGATGTAGAGGTTTTAAGAGGAAGATGACTAAAAAACATTTATTACTTGCATGCCATCACTATAGTTGGCAGTGTAGATTTCACTAAGGAGACTTGTTGTGAATTATGGCTAAAAAAGATCGGCTATATCTGCTCTAGGGGGCTGCCGAAGCTGAAAAAACAAGAGATGATCAGTGTTGCTGAGGAAGGTGATCTAAACAAGTGTGAGACATGCATCCTGCCAGATGTAATAAGCCACCATATCCATCCAGAAACAAAAGAATCGATAAACCATTGTAGTATATCCATGCTGACCTCTGTGGCCCCTCAAGAACAACAACACTTGGTGGAGGAAGATATTTCCTTGCTCTAATTGATAATTTTAGCAAGAAGCTTTGGGTGTATGTGCTCAAGAGTAAGGATCAGCTTGCTAGAAAGATAAATGAATGGTGAAATATTATGGAAAATAAAAAGAAACTGAAGATTAAATGATTTAGGACAGACAATAAGGTAGAGTTCTTTTCTGAAGAGTTGGAGTTTCTGTATGGTAAAGGGGATTAAGAGGCACTGACAGCATCCTTACAAACCCCAATAGAATGGAGTGGTTAAAAGGATGAATAAAACAATATTGGAAAGAGTGAGATGTTTACTACAAGCACCAGTTAACGCTAAGCAATTTTGGGAGAAGCATTAATCACTGTTTGCTATTTGATCAATAAGTTCCCTTAACAAACTTCAATTTGAAGACTCCTAATGAAATATGGTATGCAGGTTGTTGGTTCCGAAATTAGAGTGCAAACTATGCCGCGGAAGGTTTGTGTGTGCAGCGGAAGTATTAAATGACAGTTGCTTTGGTTTGTTTAAACACAGTATAGTCGGTTTTGTGTGTGGGTTTAAGCTTAGTTCTCTGTTTTACCTTAAGTCAGTTTCTCAGTATATACGCTTTAATACTATACACTATCATTACGTAAGACTAAGTTCTCAGTTTGAGGAACCCAGGTTTGGATAACCTCGTATTGACTTATACTTGGGCATATTCGTATACGCCTAAGTTTGACTGAGGCTCTTATACTGAATTTTGAGGGTCAGTATAGCTTAGCCCTCATACTGGCTTCCCACAGTCAGTATGGTAAATCTTCATACTGACTGTCCATAGTCAGTATGGAAAATGCCCTAGAGAAATCAGTATGAAAATCCCTTAAACTAACTTCTCCTTAGTCGGTTCGGGAAAGCCCCCATGCTGTCTTCTCCTGGTCAGTATGGATAGACCTTAAACTAAGTGCTCCAACACAGTTTTTGGTCAAAGCTACGCGTGATGATAGTCTCTTCTCGAGCATTCTCCATTGCTCGGCCTCCAGCTTAAGTTTATTACAACTCGATCAATCCTATACAAGGATTACAGATTAGAACTCTAGACTCTGAAGAGCTGACTAAGATGGGTTTTGACATACCAAAACATTGATCTAAGAGGGAGCCTAAAAAACATGATTCTAACAGAGGTCCTTCTTGTTATTTTCATTTGAAACCATTCGGTTGATTGTCTTATGTTCATGTCAAAGGAGATAAGCTTGATCCCAGGGCTATGAAGTGTATGCTACTGGGTTATCCACAAGGTACTGAAGGTTATAGACTATTTGTTTGCAGCCAAAACAACAAATAATCATCACCTCCAAAGGAGACTCCTCCAAAACAACAAATTCTTTTGGGCTGACTATTTCTTTGATGAAGAAACCATGCCTCGATTGGCAAGAAATGACTCCTTCAACAAGGCAGCACATGAAAGGAACACTCAGATGGGTTCTTCAGCTTAGTTTATTCTATTAGTTTATTCCAGAAGTCCAAGGAGACGACAATTATTCATTCTGTCAGGGAATGACTCTCTTTCTCAATCCTCCACTTAAAATGATCATTAGTTAACTAGAGATAGAGTGACAAGAGAGATAAAACCATCTAGAAGGTTCGGTGAGGCAAATGTTGTGTTCCTCAGTCAAAATATAGCAAAAAAGTTGAACAATGATAAATCGAAGAATTTCGAGGAAGTCTGTAGGAGTAAAGAGAGGGATATGTGGTTTCATGCTATGGAATATGAGTTGCCTCATTAAATAAGAATAACACGTAGAGCCTTGCAGTCAAACCAGAGACACAAAAATGTATAGACTGCGAGTGGCTTTCTAAGAAGAATTTGTAAAACATATCTCTTCCTAAGGTGAGATATAGTGCTAGATTAGTAGCAAAATGTTACACTCAAAAGGAGGGAGTGAATTTCAATGATGTTTTCTCTCCTATGGTCAAGCACTCCTCAATTAGAATTCTATTGGCTGTAGTGGTGAAGATTGAAATGGAACTAAATCAACTAGATTCAGAAAAATCTTTATTCATGGAAATTGGAAGAAACCTTGTCTTTGGATCAACCCCCAGATTTTATAGATACTAGATCTGAGGAGTTGGTATGCAAGCTGAATAAATCAATATATGATTTAAAGAAAATTCCTAGGTAATGAGATAAAGTCTTGATTCCCATATGCGTAAGATTGGCTTTAAACAATCCCAATTTGATAAGTGTGTGTATGTCAATGAAGGGATTCAAGTATGTTATCTCTTATTATTTATGTCGATGGCATGCTTTTAGCAGCAAAGCATACTACAGATATCCTTCAACTCAAAGTTGATTTAGAGATGGAATTCGATATGAAGGACTTCGGTGAAGTTATCAGAATATTGGGAATGGATATTAAGAGAAATAAGGAAGAAGGCGCTCTGATGTTGAATCAACATGACTATCTGTCAAAGGTTTTGGAAAGGTTTAAAATGGTGAACTGCAAGAAGCTAGCTCTCCCCCTTGGTTGTGAATTGAAGCTGTCTGAAGCTATGAGTCCTAGCAAACCAGATGAGAAGGAGTTCATGGAGCAGATCCCTTATGCTAACCTAGTAGGTAGCCTAATATACTTGATGATCTGCACCAGGCTAGATATTACCTACTCCATACGCATCGCTAGCCATTTAAGCAAACCCTAGCAGACAGCATTGGTCAGCCCTGATAATTGGGATCCTAATGTATTTGAAAGGAACACATCGCTATGGATTGATGTTCAGAAAGATAGAAGGAGAAACTGAAGCTATAATTGGCTACGTAGATTCAGATTTTGCAGCTAGTGTTGACACAAGGTAATCAAAAATAGGTTTTGTGTTTAACTTGTTTGGAATTGCCATCACTAGGAAGTCCGAACTCCAATCTATAGTTGTCCTATCCACTACAGAGGCAGAGTTCATGGAAACCACATTGAGGATCTATTATGACAGCCTAAATGCATTACATTTAACTAAACATCCTCTGTTTCATGATAGGTCGAATGTAAGGTTTCATTTTGTAAGCGACATATTGGAGAAAGGAGCTTTGAATTTGGAGAAGGTGTCAACACATCACAATGCAGCCAATGAATTCACCAAGGTGATTTCATTACATAAGTTTGTGTATTGTCTCTCTTAGATGGGTGTAGGTTGATCTTGTGGATCAGTTGCGAGATTTTGTAGTGGAACCATGTTGAGGGGAGTTAGGAGGTGATGAGAATGCAGTTAGGAGGGAGAATCTATGGGTGTAGGTGTCTAGGTGACTGCATGACTGCATGTAGTGCAACATATTCATGCGAGAGAGAGTAGAAAAATGTTGAGTGAATTGATTCAGCTGGGACTCGATGTTGTGATCGCTAGTTTTGAGTTTTGTGTTAAAGTCGTGTTCACTTATGTAAGTGATAAATCGTTTCTTTTGTTATAAGGGAAGGAAGGTGTCATAAGGTGATTGGGTGATGTATTTTAGTTAGTTGAGATCGGGTTCTTCTAGTCTTCTTCATGTTTTTTCAGTTCAGATTTGCAAAACAATTTTCTTGAATTCTTTAGTACTGTTCTTGTTTGTTGATAATTCTCTCTCTTGTATTCTTGCTATACTCTTAATAAGATCTCCAAGCTACCTTCCATGAATGTAACATATTTTACGGGTAAACCACATATATTTTTGTCTGCTGATTTGTGTATTTTTTGAGTTAATTAGCTGCATCCGATCGCAAAATCCAACACAAATGATTTTCTCTTTCAAATATGTAAATAAATATGAGAGGCAACCATTTCAAATATATTGTGTTGCAACACTCCACAAAAAAATGAACTCATTATTTATAATAGATATGATTGTATTCCTGCATAAATTGATTTTTTTTTCGGCTGATACAGTATGGGAGATTGGGTAAATTATTTTATTTGATTATACAAAAATAATATTTATAATAAATTAAGTTTTCTTTTTCAAAGAAGAAATTAATTAATTAAGTTTCTTCGTCTTAAGATTTTTAAAAAAACTGATTGAAATTTCTTATATTTTGATTTCTATCCTGCTATTGTTTAGGTTGACTAAAAAAATCAATAATAATGTTTAGATTAATTTTGAATGGTTTGGTACGTCACGGGCTACGTTAAATCTCATTCACTAATATATTTTACCACTCTAACTTAAATATTAAATAGCATGCAAATCAACTTTACTTAAAGTCAAAACACCTACCTCTTGTTATTTAATAATTAATTATAAAGAGCGGAATTAAATTTGATGTTGAAACTCTTTTTTGTTACACACGAATGAATTCTTATTTTCAATCTATATTCTATCAATGGTAATATTAAATTTTATTCGTTACTTATATATATTATGCTTAAAATATATTTTCCTTTTTACAATTTACATTATGATTAAAGACTTTGTATTTTTTTTTGAATAATTTCTATTTTTTTGCTATTTATATTATGTGTTCTTCTTCTTCTTCGCTCGATTTGATTTATATTTCTTCTATCGATCAGATTTTTTCTTTGTTTCTGGATTTCGAATTCGTGTTCGGTCTCGACTTTGTTAATTGTGCATGAATAAAGTTTAAAAAATTTTGTTTTATTCAGATCGAGGTTCATTTTTACTATTATATTGTGCATCTTTAGTGTTAACTTTGTGCATTTTTGTATCTCACAGGTTCATTTATTCTAAAGTGTGTTGATGAAAAATTTTGTTTTATTCAGATCGACGTTCATTTTTACTATTATATTGTGCATCTTTAGTGTTAACTTTGTGCATTTTTGTATCTTACAGGTTCATTTATTCTAAACTGTGTTGACGAGATGAAACATATTAAGGACAAAGCTTTTAGAATTGTTGATGTTGGTATTGAGTTTTATAGAGACTACGCTCATGTTGCTGCATTGAAGAAGAAGATGTTTAATTTTTTTAAATTCGTATTTATGTAAAAATGAAGTAAATTGGGCTAAAAATGAAGTAAATCGAGCTAAAAATGAAGTAAATCGAGCTAAAAATGAAGTAAATCAGGCTTAAAATGCAGGTTGCTGTTTGTGTTTGAGTATTTTTACAGTTTTAGCCTTTAAAGGCTAAAACTGCAGGATATTGGGGCAAAAATGCCGCGTTTTTCAATTTGCTGAGAATGAATCATGTTCGTCGATTTGATGAGATGGACGCGCGAGATCTATTCTTATTTCTCATAATAACTTCTATTCTCACCTGATCACTACCCTATATATATATATACATATATATGGGTTTTATTCAGTGAGAAGTCCTCGTACCATGAGAATATAAGAAGTACTAATCATTGCCATTGATTTTGATGAATGTACGCTCAATTTTACTAGAATTTTCGGTCATTTTATCTAAAAAACCAGCATTATAGCGTATTATTGTCATTTTCTACTTATTTAAGATTTTGTTTGCATATTCAACCTCGACATGCATTATATATCTAACAAACATGCATTATATGCATAAGAAACATGCATTATATACATAAAAAACATGCATTATATACCTAATATTCATTATATACCTAACAAACATCTTCTTACATTATAATATTGTATTACTCTTATTTTAGAACAATATTACTATCATTATAAGGTATTACTTCTTGCATTATATATGGTATTACCTTTATTTTAGAGCAAGATTATATTACTTTGATTATAATGCAAATATTATTACTATATAATGCATAACAAGTGCAAATATAATGATGAATGATGATTTCACTGCAAAAAATTACATTGCATTTTATCTATCATATTCTGCATTATTGTTGGGAATATTCTACCCTTTGATCTTATATCTTGTATATGTGTTTTGGTGCATCAAAGCTAGGTTAGCTTAGTCTCTAGCAACTCAGCAATGTGCTGAAATTGTATAAGTCATGTATAGGATACTTTTGATTGAGTTGCAATAGAATTAGGAACTGTTTGCTATTGGCTGCTGAAAAAGCTAGCAAAGCCCTTTAAAGATTTGAAGAGCCAGCAATATTCCAGAAGAATGAAGATTGCTGAAGAAGCTAGCAAAGCAATAAAGATACGGAAAGCTAGCAAGTATCAAGAAATGAATGAAGATTGCTAAAGGCACTCAGCAAGTCTTAGACTGCTAGAAGAGAATAGCAGACTAGTATAAGCTAGCAAACAAGTCTAGCAGACTATTGAAGATCCAATATGCTAGATCTCAACAAGGGTGCTGAGATCTTAGCAAACGCTAAGCGGACTCGGTAGAGAGTTCGTTCAGCAATACTCCCAAAGTCTAGCAGACATCAGAAGCGGGCAAATCAAATGAAAAGACTTTCAGCCTTACGATTTTAAAGAATCTCCTGAATTTGAAGGAATACATATCAAAAGTCAGAAGGATTCCTAGGATCACTAGGAGATCCATTCTGACACTATACCTGCATGTTAAGAAAAGGACAAACCACCGCAGGGAGACCTTAAACATCTCTGTTGCAACGCAGAAAAATGAAGAAAATAGATTGGTAGTTCACAAATTGTCTCTAACGGAAAAAAGATTCAAAGTCTTGAACCTTTGTCTATAAATATCAGAGGATTTGCAGAAAAAGGAAGAGATCAACACATACGCAAGAACGAGCACAAACTTTGCCGAATTCTCTACCCAACATCTAAGTTTCGAGGTTACGCAAAAGCTATCCGTGATTAATGTTGGGATTGTATACTGAAAGCATATATGATTAAGTGTTTTAAACACTGGTCTTCATATATGTGTTGCTACAACGATGCTCGTTGTCTGATGAAACAAACATACAATGAATCATAATATCCTATTATCACGCCTATAGGGATGACCATATGGCGTGTTGGAGATCACAGAGGATCATATGAATCGTTTAACCTAGCGAGATATAAGCAGTATCACAGCTGAGATAGTCCCTGGATAGGCTGTCGGTCTAAGCTGCGGCACATCGATTCATAAATGGGCTGATCCTAGCTACTTGATGTGTCGGTACATGGTTATGTATTGATGGGATCAACAGTGGGATGTGCCATTCTCATTGGCATACAAATGAGCCAAATCCCTAACATACTTCCTATGATCTTAAACCTAACTGAAGGATAAGGGGCACACACAGATTGACCACACTTTGATTTACCATGGTGGCGAGTCTTACATGTACTCCTATACCCGTATTTTGGGTGTTGGCAATATGTGTGTGGTCTGCTTAGGCTGGACGTTTAGGTAAGCATATCCGTTTCAGGATGGTGACATTCCCTGAGGAGCTCACAAGGTTCATTATGCTAAACCCTGCAGTTTGAATTATTTAATTCAGGCATAAGTGAAAAGGAGTGAGTGGTATTACTCAGGAAATAAGAGATTAATTAATTGTGGCTGTGGCTGATTGTCATAAGCCAAATTAATTAATGAATGTTTAAAACCTTAAATATGTGGATCATGTTAGTTTGGTGCAACCCGTCCCTAATAACGTTGTAATAAAGGGGTCAGTCAGCAATGTTACCGTGGTGAAGGTTAAAACAATATTTTATTAATTAATTATGTTCTGGGTTTAACAAGGAAGAATTAATTAATAAAGGGGGCCCACTTTATTATTTGCATCTGATCCCTGGTCTTGCCCATGAACTGCTCAAGCCCATTAGGGTTAGGGTTTCTCAAAACCCTAACACTATATATATGCCTTCTCTCTATTAGATCAAAAATGACAAGACAATAAAAGAGAGAGAAATGGCGCGGCTGATCCAGAGGGAGAAACTGATCGATTTCTCCAGATCTAGGATCCAACTTGGTAGATAATCCTCACCAGATTTCCAAGGAGCAAGGGAACAGATCAGAAGATCAGATCTGTAGGAACAACTTCCAACGCAATTGTTCAGATTCAGATCGAGACTTACTTCATCGTTATTGGCTCCGATCTAAAACTGTAGATCAAATGGTGAAGATCAGGTATTCCTAAATTTCATCCTCTACAATTAATTTTATAGGAGCATGCATAGGTTCGCATGGTTTATTTAATTGAAATTTATTCCTGGTATCCTAAGAACAATCCTTGGCAAAAATTTAATAATGACAACTCATGTTGTCCATCGTAGACTCAAACCCTACAATTGGTATCAGAGTCAGGTTCATATTCTTAGGCTCTATCAGGATAAATTGAGATTAAATAAATATGTATGTTCGTGGATGGATTTAAATTGTCATGGAAGTTTTTGTTCACGTGGCCTTCTCGTTTTTTGGATCTGTTTTTCACCACGAGAAAATCCATGCTTAGATTTAATAAGGAAAACCATAAAATAGATTTAGATCTTTTTTTTTTGTATTTTCTTTATTATTTCAAATCTGTAAAATTGGAGAAGTTGAGATCCGGAAGATGAACAAAGAACGAAGAAGACGACATGAAGTAGGGTTCAGCCACCCAGCAGCCGCCGCCGGCGGCGATCAAGGCAGCGGGCGAAGGCCAGGCGGCAGCACGACGATGGGTGGCGGCAGCAGGGGTTCTTCCCTACGGCTGGGCTGCGCCCTAGGTCTCACTGCTGCTGCTGCTCGCATTTCCAGAGAGCATGGTGGTCCAGAGCCGGCGAGCTCCCAGATCCGGCCGGGGCGGCGACAAGCGGCGCGACAAGGAGCGGCGGCGGTGCAAGGAAACCCTACAGTCTCCTGCGCGGCTGGGCCGTGCTCCTGTTGCTGCGCACGGTCGCGGCACACGTGGCGCAGGCGGGTGGCAGGGAATCTTCCTTGCGGTTGGGCCGCGCCCGCCTCTCTCTCTCTCCGTCGCGTTTCGACACAGGACCGGCGATGGCTGGGGAAGAAGCTGATGACGATGGCAGTGGTGGTTGCAGCGCCTGCGCGCTGCCGCGCGGGATGGGGAAGGCTGCTGCGTAGGGCGGACTTCCAGTCACCGGAAATGGTGACTCCACGTCACGGCGAGCGGGCTGGCGATGAAGGCTGAGTGATAAACACTCATTTTGTGCATTTTACTGATGTGCATCTGATCACTTTTGACTGCAAACTAAACCAATTTCTGAGGATTTTATATGTTATTTACGATCTTTAAAAGATTATTACGTTTGGGTTGGTTTGTGGTTGTTTATGCAGATTTCACGCACAATAGAGTCGTTTTCAAGATTTGACTAAGTATCACAGGGCCAATTGATGCTAACTTGCACCGGGAAAATGAAGAAGTGAGAAAAGACTGAAGAAAAAGCCGAATTTCCGTTTGTGACGTTTTTGGCGACCCAATTGCATTAACGGCGATCGCCAATTTTGTCCCCGGGTCACCGATTTCGTAATTCTAGACATTTCACTACGGCACAATTTTGGCGACCCAACTACATTTTCGGCGATCGCCAATTTTGTTCCCGGGTCGCCGATTTTGTAATTCAAGCATTTTTCCTACAGTGCCACTTCGATGACCCACACGCATTTTCGGCGATCGCCGATTGCAATTTTTGGGTCGCCGAACGGGTAATTTTGACGAGTTTTTGGTCCAAATCCAATATCTTTTCAGATTAGAAGAGGGGGAGTATAAATACAAGGTCCCAAGACTCAAAAACGCTCCTTCACTCATATTTTCAAGTTCTAATAGCTAGAGAAAGCAAAAACAACACCAGTTAGGAAGAGCAAGATTGAAGATCGAAGACTACGGGTTTTGGGTTTTCACGTTTTCTGTTTTCTTGACTCTTCATTTGATTGTTTTCATAGGATTTAGCATGAGTGGCTAAACTCCCTTGTGGATTCTAGGGTTTTGAAACTTGTTGACATTCATTCAATTGTTTATACAATTTGATTTTCCTTTTCCATTGGTGTTTCAATTACAGCTGGGATTTTATTTAATTACAAGATATTGGCCATTGATTGTGATTTGAATTGGTGATTTTTGAACCGAGAGGTCTAGGTTATCGATTAAGATGCAGTGTAATTGAATTTGATAGGGAAATTATCCGAGAGGAATTTTAACTGTTAAAGGGTTGTTGAAATCTAAGGTTCAATCAAGAGTAAAAGTCCTTTTGCGCATCCGAGAGGAGTCACTAGGTCGTTTATTTCCATGTTATGGTTGAGAGTCCGAGAGGGTTGCCTGATAACAATTTTGAGATTAACTCACATCTTTGGAAATTGAATTGGAATTGGATTGTATAAATGATTGTTTGATAGTTCTTCAAAGTGGATTACCCTGGAATCCTGATTTCTCTTATTTTCCACACCTTAATAATTTAATTGTCTATTTCAACAATTCTTGCCTAGTTTTAAATAAACAAAATCTTTATTCAGATCATCTAGATAGTAAAAAGGTAATTATATTTTAGTGCTTGAGTGTATTTCGAGCCTGCAATCTTTGTGTTCGATAAAATATTACTTGCCCTCTGCAGTGGACTGTACCCTTGCAGCTGTAGCGCGTTGCAAAACGCGCTATCAATGAGCAGGGGCCACGGCCGGCTGCGAGTTCCGGCTGCAGGCGGCAGTGGGCTGCAAGGCTGTGGCGGCTGGGTTGGAAATTAGGGTTTCCAAGACTAGGCCAGAAATTGGGCTTCTCAGCCCGAAGGCGGCCCGCAGTCTGAAATTAGGGTTTGGCACTCCCTTTTGGGTCTGAAACCCTAATTGAAGCCCAATTACTGTTGATGCAAATCCAAATCAAATTACAAGTCCAATGGAGGCCCAGTTTGAAGATCTGTACTGAAAATAAATCTTGTAATAGATTAGATTTAATTATTTTTCAGTTGTAATCGCATCTGAGAGGCCACAAAAAATTTTATTTGTTTATTTAATTATTTCTCGTACTGATGTGATTTATTATGTGCGCACTAGTAAATAATAGGAAGCATGATTATTTGCTTTAATTATTTATTGTTTAAGCATGTTGCAATTTTTAAATTACCAAGCATGCTTTATGTGATTTATTTTATGTTTTAAATTGTGTCTATAAATTCGAGGATTCATATTAATTTATGATGGAATATTAGATATGACATAATTTATGGCAACATAAAATAATGAGTGCGCATGAAACCTATAGAATTAAAATACTAAGTTGGATTTTGGTTCTTCTCTAACTAAAATCATTAGACCTCCACAAATACGACCTGTCACTGGAAGTGAGGCATCTTGAAGCGTAAACGTTAACTCAAGTAGCCTGCGTTAGAGGTCCCTCACCAGTTCTAGTGCGATGAGGTTTCTAAATAAAACATTTAGTTTGAGATGAGAAGTGGGAGCCTCTGAGCAAACGTCTACTCAAGTAACTTGCATTGAGACAACTTTCACTGGTCTCTAAGATTAAACTAAATGAGATAACAAAGGATGTGAGGGGCATGCGGCATGGGCCCAGTACGTATGTTAAATCGCCCTAAACGTCCGGAGTTAGGCTTGTGGTTATTTTTGGCTTAGATGTTGCCTGGAGTATAACTCATGAATTATGTCCCTGCTCCGGATGGTGAACATGGTCTTAAGATCTCCAATATTAATTTCTTTTGCTAAAGATATCTGGCATGTTAAGAAATCAAAGGACCTATTTTGGTCTAGTTGAGTTTGCCGTAAACGTCTACTCAAGTAGCTTGCGGTAAATTAGCGCAATTGGAGGAAGCAAATTCCATTGTTTTATCTGCATATTTGTTTCAATTGTTCATAGTATGTGCTTGATTAATTCGCTTATTTGTTTTCAGATATGTCTATTATTGCATCGCTCATCAATTCAATCGTACACAATTCCTTGACTGGTCCGAATTTTCCTGGATGGAAAAGTGACATTGTCAAGCTCTTGGATTCATTGGGACATTTGTTTGTTCTGCAAACTCCCTGTCCGAGTTCGCCGACTGATACATCTTCCGATGAGGAGCATGCACAGTATCACATGTGGATGTGGTCGAATGGCATGGCCAAACAATATATCTTGGTTGGTATGTCAGATGCACTGCATCCTCGTTATAGTGATGTATGGTTTTCATGTGACATTATGCGACGTCTTGACGTAGCATATGGCGGACTCGATGGACATGCTAGATCAAGTCTTATCAAGCGTATTGTAAGACAGAAAATGGGTTAGAACTGTTCGGTACGTGAACATGTGGAATCACTCATCCAGCTCATAGGTGAGTACACACTAATGGGTGGTCAAATTGACAATGATGTCAAAATTCACTTGATACTCAACACGTTACCGAAGTCATTTGATGACTTCAGAATTTCTGTTGAGAAAAACAAGAGTGAGTATACTATTCACAGTCTGCTCAAGGATCTTGTATCAACAGAAGCTTCTTCAGTCTTTTCTGTGAGTCACTCTTATTTGCTTCTGAGTCGAAAGAGTGATGTCAAAGAAAAGAGGAATGAAGGAAGCAGTGGGAGCAGTCTTGCATTATCAGTTCATTCCAGATCTCTTGCTAAAAGTTCTTCTAAATCGCGTCATAATGACATGAAGAAGAAGAATGGTAAAGGAGAGAACAAAGGAAAGAAAGATAACAAGAAGGACAAATGTTTCAAGTGTGGCAAGAAGGGTCACTTGAAAGTAAATTGTCCAAGTTTGGTAACCAAGGGACAAGGTACGTCATCTTTTGCATTGCTTGTTGAAACATGTTTAGTATCTGTTTTCTACTCCTTAGTCGGTAGTGGTAACTGAGGTCACTAATCGTGTTTGCTGCACTTTGCAGGGAATCAAACTTAAGGCTTGAAGATGGCGGGATTACCATCTCCAAAATTTATGCTGGAAGTTACTACTTCGGCTGATGGAGATTTTACTTTTAGATTATGTTAAAAACTCTGTTTTAATTCAAGTTTTTGAAGAGATGTTGTTTTTTGGTTTTGATAAACATATTTTTCATCTATTGTTATGGATTATCAGTTATTCGATAGAGTTTATCTATCATGAATGAATAACAGTGTTTTCTATTATGGATGATTGTCTCTTCATTACTTGATTACATAAACTATCAGTTTTCTAAGGTATAATTTAAAGAGTCTCTATAGAGATAGGTTACATCAGTCTAAGTAGTTTTAAGTGATTCATGGAATTATGGATTCAATCCAGGTATTCCTAAGAATGGTACTTATGACAACTACTTAGAGGTATAAGATGGTAACCAGACCTTTTAATAGGCGATTATATCTGTATAAGTTATTTCTTGTTTGCTCTGGTTTGTTGGTTTGAGTCTACTCCCGCAGTTGCCTTAACAGACATTGATACTATAATCACTTGAGATTTGGATATGTTTATCTAGTTCACTACAAGTCTTAGTCTCTTGCTTTAATCAAGAGCATTCAAGACTAAGGTAGAGAATAAGTTAAACAAGACCGTAAAAACATCATGGTTCATTCATAATGTGGTATCTTAAGTGATAGGTTTTTACAATATCTGGCAGAGCAAAGGGATTGCATCCTAGTTAACTACACCTATTATCCCTTGATTGGGATAGTGTAGATAAAACGAAATAAGATTCTTTAAAAGTTTATAAGTTATGCCAGCTTTGCCAAATTTTTGTTTTGGGAACAGCGCCAAAAGCAGTTGTATGTTTGCTTAATCTAGTGTCTTCTAAACCAGTTCCAAATACCCTAGCAGACCTTAACTCTATCAAAAGGGCAATGATGGGTAATTCGGCTGTTAAGCTAATATAGGAAACTGATTGGATGGAAGAAAGGTTTAAGCTAGTACTGCTTTGTGGGCTATTCCGGGTAAACGAAAAAGATGGTTTTTTTGTGTATCCTAGATACAAACAAGTTGTATAGGATGAAACCATGAATCCAAATGTGAGATTGTTCTCTAACGTTTTAGAGAAGACAATTCAAATCCATCGGGAAATACCCCGTGGCATATTGAGCATACCTTAGAAGGTGTGGTACCAATTGCACGGTCACCTGTGTAAGGTGGTAAACCACAAATTAATGCACCATTAACTGACAACGAAAAAGGAGCATCATTGCAGTGGGAGGTTTCCTTAACATGCTTAATGGTACTAGTTCGTGGAAACAATCTCTGGACTTGTTCCCAGCTTAACGAACAACATCGTACTTATCCCTTAAAGCGCAACGAAGCTGTTAAGACAAACGATGCAGCTTAATGACGTCAAGTCACGAATTCATAAATGAATCAGTAAAGGTTATGGTTGTATATCAGGATCAGTGATTGCCAAATAACTTTCCAGCTATAGGCAACTGATTGATATACAAGAAAAATGCTCGAATGGTAACCTAGTATATTTGAGAGTCTAGGTTAGTGAGTAAGGTATGTTTCACAACAAGACTTTCTCACTGGTTGCAACTATTAAACCCATTTGAATTCTCTTAACCATAACAACACATATGAATCTAAATATCTGGAAGATAGATGCAGTATCCGTATTTTATAAACGGGTACCTTGATAAAAGGTGACGACATCTGTATGCAACAGCCAGATAAGTTATGTGCAGTAAAGTGAAAAGCATCATGTCTGGAAGCCAAGACAGTTCAAGTATGAACTTTAAGGAGCTTCAAGGTCATGTAACAGACATTTTGATATTGTCTATCGAGAATGATAATTCCATGTACCAGTTATGTGTCAGCGGAAGCGTGGTTTTCCTTGCACATTATGTAGATAGTATTTTCACATTCGGAAACGGAGTGGGGATATTGTCAGGCATAAAGAGATAGTTATCCGAACAGTTTCAGAAGTAGAACTTATGAGATTTTGGAACATCTTTTGAATTAAGTTCTTGTGTTGCCACAAGAAAAGGATGTTCAGGTATCTCAAGTCGCTTAAATTGATTCTGTGGTGAGTTGTTCATAGCAAGAAAGATTGTTGTCTTTCTATATTGTAAATGAACGAAGTTAGATATCTGCAATGCTATAAACATGTTAAACAAATATCAATTCAACTCAGGACAAGCACATTGGTTTATGAATGAGCCTTGTGAGTTGAATGGCATCAGATATCCAGGAGAATCATAAGGAAAGGAAATCGACCTCTAACTATGTGTTGGCCTTGGAGGAGGAGTTATAGGAATCTAACACAGAAGTGTGTTGGGGATTCCGGCATGAAGGCTGAGTATTTGACAGCTTCATTAGCTTCACAAGAAGCAATATAACTCCGATATTATCCTATAGAGGTGTGTGTTCTGCGTTTGTCTAATAAAATCACAAGGAATTGTGATCGTGTTGGTGCAATGAAAAACTTAAGGAAACCCAAGACTCAAAAGGTGGTGAAACACATAGAATATGTTGTATCACATCATACGAGAAATCGTGACAAGAGGTGAAGTGTATGCAGAGGGAGTGATTGACATGAAGGTCTAGTGGATATATTTACACAGTGCCTGTCTCAGAAAACTCATGAGCGTTATGCTTATAGTCTGAGTCTAAAGGTAAGTTCGATCTCTTGATCGTAGATGTGTAAATAGGCTAGGACCAGTATAGACACACTTAATACTTTGGTAAAGCAATGGTATTATGATTTAAGTATAAGTGGGAGATTGTTGGGATCGTATACTGAAAGCATATATGATTAAGTGTTTTGAACACTGGTCTTCATATATGTGTTGCTACAACGATGCCCGTTGTCTGATGAAACAAACATACAACGAACCATAATATCATATTATCTCGCCTATAAGAATGATCATATGGTGTGTAGGAGATCACACAGGATCATATGAATCGTTTGACCTAGCGAGATATAAACAGTATCACAGCTGAGACAGTCCCTGGATAGGTTGTCGGTCTAAGCTGCGGCACATCGGTTCATAAGTGGGCTTATCCTAGCTACTTGATGTGTCGGTACATGGTTATGTATAAATGGGATCAACAGTGGGATGTGCCATTCTCATTGACATGCGAATGAGCCAGATCCCTAACATACTTCCTATAATCTTAAACCTAATTGAATGATAAGGGGCACACACAGATTGACCACACTTTGATTTACCGTGGTGACGAGTCTTACATGTACTCTTATACCCGTATTTTGGGTGTTGGCAATATGTGTGTGGCCTGCTTAGGCTGGACGTTTAGGTAAGCATATCCGTTTCAGGATGGTGACATTCCCTGAGGAGCTCACAGGGTTTATTATGCTAAACCCTGCAGGCTGAATTATTTAATTCAGGCATAAGTGAAAAGGAGTGAGTGGTATTACTCATGAAATAAGAGATTAATTAATTGTGGCTGATTGTCATATGCCAAATTAATTAGTGAATGTCTAAAACCTTAAATATGTGGATCATGTTAGTTTGGTGTAACCCGTTCCTAATAACGTGGTAATAAAGGGGTTAGTCAGCATTATTACCGTGGTGAAGGTTAAAACAATATTTTATTAATTAATTATGTTCTGGGCTGAACAAGGAAGAATTAATTAATAAAGATGGCCCACTTTATTATTTGCATCTGATCCATGGTCTGGCCCATGAACTGCTAAAGCCCATTAGGGTTAGGGTTTCTCAAAACCCTAAAACTATATATATGCCTTCTCTCTATCAGATCAAAAATGACAAGACAATAAAGGAGAGAGAAACGGCGCGGCTGATCCAGAGGGATAGACTGATCGATTTCTCTAGATCTCGGATCCAACTTGGTAGATAATCCTCACCAGATTTCCAAGGAGTAAGGGAACAGATCAGAAGATCAGATCTGTAGGAAAACTTCCAACGCGATTGTTAAGATTCAAATCCAGACTTACTTCATCGTTATTGGCTCCAATCTAGAACTGTAGATCAAACGGTGAGGATCAGGTATTCCTAAATTCCATCCTCTGCAATTAATTTTGTAGGAGCATGCATAGGTTCGCATGGTTTATTTAATTGAAATTTATTCCTGGTATCCTAAGAACGATCCTTGGCAAAAATTTAATAATGACAACTCATGTTGTCCATCGTAGACTCAAACCCTACAATTAACACGAGACTTTGGAAGTTCACTTCCAAAGTTATCTTGCAGTTCTTTCTATCCTCGGAAGAATTCAACAATCATCCTTCTCTAAGGTTGACTATCACAGGCATTTGCCGCAAGTTGGATAAGTTCAAAGAAGAACTATAAAATTCCTAAGTCCGAATTCAAGGACGCTGCAAGGTGTGTCCTCACTCCAAGAGTTGTTGAGAAGATTGATATCGAAGGAGCTGCTTGAAGGTGCTCTGAGGCTAGACAAAGGTGCTACCTGCAGCTAGAGATCAAGTTTAACACCTTGCATCAAATCTTAGTGAATTTCATTCAACTGACTGTAAAGTGGACGTATGAAAATTGTCTGAACCACTATAATCCTTGTGTTTTCTTGTTCTTAATATTTATTTCTTATTATTGATTCAAAAGCCAGCACCTTAAGTGTTGGTGTATAAATTATAATCGAACTAAGAACTTCTAGAGCTTAAAACATACTTTTCTAAGTTCTTGCTGAGTTAGAACCTCAGCAAGATAAGTTAAAGGATCATTAAAATTTCCGCTGCATTTCAAACACTCGGATCTTGGGGACCAACTAGTGGTATCAGAGCAGTTGGTCTTTACAAATTAGCTGTTTCTGAGTAGTCAGGACCTAATCAATTTCCTTGCATTGCAAAGCATCCTCCGTTCAACATAGACGAGCATGGGATGTGGAAGAAAAGGGAAACTATTTAGTTTAGAAGCATACATCCAGAGATGATTGATGTCCTAGAAAGAGGTCTGATTGAGATCATGAAAGCAAATGCCTCCATGGGAGAAAATGTTGGAGGACCAAACATGGTGGAGAAACCCTACGAGGAATGGACTACTGAGGACAAAAGAGAGACCACCTAGATCCAATAGCTCACGAGCTCATTCTATCTTCTCTACCAGAATCCCTTATTGAGGAAGCAATGCAATATGACAATGCTAAAGAACATTGGGAGTTCCTAGGCACTCTATTCCATGAGACTGATCAAATATGACGCAGTAAATTGCAGGTAGCTGTTGACAAATATGAATCTTTCTCTATGCATGTAGGTTAAAGCATCAAATAAATGGAAGCAAGATTCAATGCGATAGTCAATGAACTGAGGGGCCAGGACTAAGTCTACAAGAATGTCGAGCTAAATGCAAAGATAATCTCCAAATTGCCAAAAGATGATTGGTTTGTAAAAACCACAACATTGAAGGGGAAAAACCTCTCAGAAATGACGACTAAAGAAATGTTTGCTCAACTTCAAACAAAAATGAAGCTGTAAGAGATGCAACATCGGGTGGAAAGCACACGGAGGATGTAGCATACTTTGTTAAAAGGGATACTTTAAAGTGGAACCCAAAAAAGACATTCCACACTGATCGTCTTGTTCAGACAAATCCAGCAAACGAGACCACGTGAACAAGTGGATCTCAACTAAAGGAGATCGAGTGCTCTATCAGTGAGCTGGAGGAACAGATGAATAAACTTGAAAAGCTTCTTCTGAAAGCCAAAGCTAAAAAGGAAGATTCTCATCCAGCAGAGAGTCGGTTCACAAAAAGGATGTCAAGAAACTGCTTTGAATACAACTCTCTTAACCATCTCAAATTTGATTGTCCGCGCGTAGACAAGGAGGAGATGGAGAGTTTGAAGCAAATATTCGAAAAACGTGCGTCAAAAGCAGGCAAGAAGGTCATGCTGACGAGAACAAAAATTTTGAATATCCCCGATTACGATGATGGGAACTACTCCTCGGAAGAAGATGAGGAAGAGGCCCTGATGGAGTTCATGGCCAAAATAGGGGATGAGGACAATGCTGAAGAAGGTCAAGAGGCGGAATCCACCTTAGCAGTTACCAATGAACATGTAGAAACTTGTACTTTTTCGAGTTCAGCAAATTCGCATGACACTTCTGATTCATATTGCTGTGACTCAGGTGATGTTACTATTGATCAACTTTCAAAAGAGTTTTCAAAGTTTCATTCATTAAAGGATATTTTAGTAAATGAAAACTCCTCGCTGAAATCTCAACTTTCCATTTTGACCAATGAGATTGAAAAATCTAGGTCAGCAAGCAAGGAACTTTTAAAACTTAAGGCCAAGTTCTCCATGCTTACTGAAAATTTTAAAATTTTAGAAAATGAGAACGAAGCTTTAAAAACCAAAAACTCCGTGCAACTTCAGTGTCAATGCAAATTTTCAAAAACCACGAGAGATCTTGATGAGATTTTAGAAGCTCAAAGTAATTATAATGAGTTTTCTGGATTTGGTACTAAAGAAGATGACTTGAGCAATGCTGACACTCAGCTATCAAAGAATAGTCTTTGTTGCAGCATCTGAGTGTGTTCAGCAAGGTAATAAGGATAAAGAGGAAAGATCAGCAAAGACTGTTCAACAGAAATGTTGGCAAGTAAAGTATCCTCACCAGACAGTTCCATCTAGGAAGGCGCGTTGGAAACCCAGCAAGACTGAGCAATCTGCTAAGATTGTAAGGAAGCCAGCAAATACTCCAAGTAAGGGGAACACTTACTTGAGGATTGAGTCTAACCCCATTCATTTTCAAACGACTGTGAAGGCTAAGCACACTACAATACCCTCCGATGCTAATTTCATGCATTATTTCAAGAGGAAGGGAAAGGTAGCAAAGAGCGATGATAAGAAGATCATCAAAATCACTAAAATTTGGATTCATTAGGGATTAATTCAGAGAACTAATACAACAGGACTCATAGTTGTTTGGGTACCTAAAGCCTAATTTATGCTTTTACAGGAACAGGATTCAGCAGGCAGAGCTTTGAGGAACATGAATGAATGAATCTTGGATAGTGGTTGCTCAGCACATATGACTGGAGAAGAGGATATCTTCACATATCTTCAAAGAGTCAGAGGACCTCTAGTTTAATTTGGCAACAACTCGAAAAGAAGGGTGATCAGAAGAGGGTGCATAGAACAAAATGGGATGCGGATAATCAAGGTGGCCCTCGTCACCAACCTAAATAACAATTTGCTGAGCATAAGCCAACTAAGTGAAAATGGGTACATTGTTTCTTTTGTTGACACAGGATGCGAGAATGCTGACAAAGTCATATGAGAATTAAAGCTTAGAGGAGTCCGAAAAAGTGGACTATATGTGGTAGATTGGCAAAGCGGACAACTGAACTCTTGCTTCATCGCATTCAGCAAAGAGGAGACAAATTGGCTATGGCACAAGAGGTTGAATCACCTAAAATTTTAGAACTATCAACTATATTGCCAAGAACGACATTGTCAAAGGATTACAAAAAGATACCTTCAGAAAGGAAGGCGTGTGCAAATCTTGCCAACAAGGGAAGCAAACCAAGGCAAGCTTCAAATCAAACCCAGAAAATGCCACTTCAGAAAGAATCTTTGAGCTGCTGCACACCGATCTATTTGGCCCACTAACTCCATCCACTGTATGTAAGAAAAACTATTCATTAGTTGTTGTTGATGACTATTCTAGGTACACATGGGTGATGTTGTTGAGAACCAAATATGAAGTCAAGATGATCCTACCAGATCTTATACTGCGATTTCAAAATGACAAGGAGGTCACGGTGAAAAGGATTAGATCTAAAAATGGTACGGAGTTCTGCAATGGTGCCTTGATGGACTTTTGCATCGATGCGGGGATAGGACATGAAAGGTCCATTGCTAGAACACCCCAGGAAAATGGCTTAACAGAGTGAAGGAATAGAATGCTAAAGGAAGCCTTAAGGACCATGCTTCCTGTTACAAATCTTGGTCAAAGATATTAGGGAGAACCTGTGATGACAGTAAGGATGTCAATTTAGCCCGGGACCGATGCGCCGGCCCTATTAACCCGAAAAAACACCAGGTTAAGGTCGAAAAATCATGAACTAATTTAAAACCAGTCCACAGTTGTGAAGCTTCCACTCATTGCTCCGACAACTATGAAGCTTTCAGTCATCATGTTAATAACTAGGATATCTCCAGTTGTCCTTCTAACAACTAGCATGTATAACTTGTTGTCTAACTAAGTGTTTGATCAGTCGTAGCTATAAGCTGACAGATTGTGCAACTCTCGTCAGTCTTCTCTTAGGCTGAATTTCAATTTTTTTTGGAGTTGTTAACAAATTTTACATGAAAAAATTAATTTTTCTCACTCTAAATTTTGAGCTTTTGTTCAAAGATAATTTGTTCCTGCTCAAAGTATTAGACTCACTTGTTAGATTTTCAAAATTAACTTTCACAGTTGGGTTCTCTACTTTACGTTTATCAAAATCCTCAATAAGAGATTGAGGTTTACTCAGCTCCTCGGTCAGTTAGTTTCATGACTTAGTCTTTCGAAGATGCATTTTCAAAATATATGAATTTTTACAAATAAGAAATCTATGCAAATTCTGTTAAAAGATTTATTATAGATAGATCATCCAAGTCAGAGTGACACGACTCACAATTATTGAATGCATGCTTTAAAAAATGCATATGAGCGTCAATTACCTCAAATTAAGTTGAGCTAATCACTAGTTGTTGCTCGAATACTTCAATTCGAATATATGGAATACAGGTTTGAGGGACTTCTCCCTCAAAATCCAATTCCTAAATTCTTGACATTTTCTTGCTCTGCTTTTTTAGTATCAGATAGTTTGTTCCTAATCAGAGTTATAACATGTGCGGAAGTAGAAGTCAGTAAATCGGGTGGGTCGGTTTAGTTCTCATCTAACACTTCATGAGTCAGCTAGTACTTATAAAACTTAAATAGAGCAAGTATTAGTCTCAATTCAATTATACTCCAACAGTTCAGTAATAATTCAAATCACTTGAGTGAAGACATTTAAACAACTGAAAATAATAATGAAAGCGAGTAAATGAGATAAGATATATTGTGGTTCGGGAGCCAATTGTCCCTTTATCCACTCTGCATTCGCAAGGACCATAATTCACTATTCTTAGTTGTCTAAGGTAATAATGCAGGTTACCGTCTTAAATCTTCTCCAACGGATGGCCTCAGTAGTCCTCAATCATAAGCACCGTAGTTGGTTGAGCTTTACCACGATCAACTTGCTATGCTCTTCTTTCTGCAATTCAACTACATACGGTAGTTGAATACATGTTTCAACTTTAGTTCTTCTAGTAGTTGGAGTATCCATGACTACAGCTACAGGTTTGAAGAATCAATTTCCCATCAAGAACGTCAATCTCGGTAGTGATCCTACAAATATAAGATGTCTCGTAGCCTTGACGGAAGATCACCTGGTTGGCCTCCAGTGGTCTCATGTTATAGAAGTACGACAGTCTCATGCCGGATGCACCGAAGGCTTAAAAGAAACATAGAGAGAGAGAGAGAGAGCTTAATGCAAAGATTTAAATGTTTTTTCATTGGAATTGGTTTTGGTTTTTTGCTCTTTCATTTGGATATGGTATTTATGCATTTATGGTGAAATGGAGCATTTTGATTTAAATCAAAGTATTTCATCTTTTCTGCAAATAGTTATTTGTACGAAGATGTAAGACTCTATAGCTTTTGTCTTGGATATGACATCTTGAAAGATGCATCAACTGATGATCGGGTCAGTGAGCTTGGACTAGTCTTCATTGATAGCTACATATTTCCATAGTTTTTCAGTTTCGCCTAAACTACCAGCTGGCACTTTTCTCACATCTAGTTAGTTTCCTCTCTTCTGACTTTCAGTTGTGGCTCTAAGCACATATTTGTAAGTTGGGTCACCAGTTATGGCTAATGTAAATGATCTTTGGTTAATTGGTTCTTCAACTCTTCTAGTCTTCAACTCTTATCATAACCTAAATTATCACAATTCAAGAACTTATACAATGATTTCATTTAAAGATCATTTTTAACTAAGTAAGCTTTATACAAGGGACTAGTTGGACTTATACAATGATTTCATTTAAAGATCATTTTTAACTAAGTAAGCTTTATACAAGGGACTAGTTGGATGAGGGTTTTGACAATCATCAAAACTATACATAATCCCCAACAACTTTAAAGCTCAAGAGGTTACTTTCCAAATTCAAATTATATTTAAAATGTCCATTATTATTTTTAAAGGAAGATTTACTTAATCCAGAAATAATATTATATTCATACTCAAATTTAGCTAATTTATAATAACTACATATATTTATCGTATTTATTATTCTTAAATTATGAAAATACTAATTTTAGCTAATGAGCTTGCTTGCAAGCTCTTGACCTGAATAGCATAAAGCTCAAAGTCGGTTCATTTAATAAGTGTGTGTCAATAAACAAGTTCAAATTATTCTCTTAACAAGTTGAGACATGAGATTACAAACACTTTTGTGCATTTACAATCCAATCTATTATGCCTAAAAAAAGATTTTTTTTCCTATATATTATGCTTAAAAAACATAAAATATCTCGTTCTTGATCTCAATAATCGGGAGACTAATATACTCAAATATAATAAAAAATTTATTTTTAATACAATATATATATATATATATATATATATATATATATATATATATATATGTATGGAGCGAATCCAGTGAGAAAAATTCCTTCATTGGAAAGTGAGAAAGTTGCTTGATTATATTTACCACGCTACTTGATTGTGTTTTGGTCATTGCTAGATTACCACGTTGCTTGATTGTGTTTTAGTTGTTGCTTAATTGTTATGTTGATTGATTATGTTTTAGTTGTTGATTAATTTCGTATTAATCATTGATTTATTTAGATCTAATGGATATAATTCATTATTTTTTCTAACTTGATCCAACACAAAGCTCGCTTTATAACTAATGTGTATGTGCAGAGACTAGGAGTTGACTTCAAATAAGTTTTTGCATTAGTTACTGATAACTGCAGTTTAGCAGTTAAGCAAATAAATTTTTTACACCCTAAGGTGGTCAATCCCACAGGGACTGTGCAATGAAAAACCTAGAGTACTAGCAATAATTAATAGAGCATAGAAGTTTGAGAGAATTTGAAAAGGGATTTTGTTTTGTAAATTAAAGATAACAATTGCAAGAAATTAAAGGGTTTTGAAAACAATAAAGAAAAGACAGATCCTAGGGCTGATTAGCTAATCATCAACATGCAAATATCAATCAACTCAGCAATGGCGAAAACATAGATTTTTGTGGATTTAATTCCTTGGTCAGACAATTTAAATCCTAGATTATTAATTAGTGATTATCTCCTCTCGGTCTCAAGAACACCAAATGAATCAATCTCATAATTATCTAATTATTCCTATGTAGGTTTCTTCCTTTTGAGACAGAAAACAAACACAATTAATTCTCCTTTCCTGTTAATAATTTTCATCTCTCGATCCATCAATTATTAACTATAAATCTAGATCTCAATTCACCTCTCGTTCCTTCTTTTAATCTTGATTATAAAATTAAATCAGAGAATTAAACCATGCATAAAGAGTTCATATCAATTAGTCATGCACCAGAAAATAAATCATAACCGTAGAACCTGTTTATGGTTCTAGCTACAAATCATGATTAGAAAGTAAATAAACATTAAATTAATACCTTGCAAGAACAATAGGAACCTTGCAATCGAAAACTCCAATGTATTCAACAAAATAGAGAAAATAAGACCTAAAAAGAGACATTAAGAGTTAGATTTTCGAGCTCTAATGTCCTATTTATAGGGGGAGAAATTAAATCTTCAAAAGGTATTGGCCTAGGAAGAAAATATCTCCAAATTAGGCAAAAATCTACCTTTCCGGCGCGCATGTCGATCGACGGGGGCCCTGTCGATCGACACAACTGCAAATCGAGCTTTCCTTCCAAGATTTTTCCTCTATTTCGATCGATGGGGACCCTGTCAATCGAAACAGAGACTTCTGTGTCGACTTCAATCTCTGCCTTCGACTCCTTCAGCGCAGTCTCACGGTTTTGACCATAACTTGTGCTCCCGAACTCTGATTGACCCGATTCCAGTTGCGTTGGAAAGCTAACTCAAAAATATTTCTATTTCCATGCTCAATTAGCTTTGATTCCACGTGAGGAAGAATTCATGATTGTTTCTTTGAACATCAACTGCTTTCGGTATGAGTTTTCATTGATTTTGGCCTAAAACCTACAAAATCTTACCATGACAAGCATAAATCCCCTATAAACATTTCATGCTCGATTATTAGCTAAAGAATCAAGTAAATGCAAGAAAAAAATAATAAAACAACATGATAAGTGAGGCAAAAAATGAGCTTATCAACCCCCTAAACTGAAACACTTGATTGTCCTCAATCAACAAAAGAATGAATCAATTGTTCAAGTAGAAGAGAAGTGCAATGCCTCACAAGATTCATCACAATCAAACTCGTAAATCCACAAAACATCAACACTTTTTAAGAATCAGAAAATCAGTAAACCATGGAAGACTCACAAGGGAAGTGTTTTCACTCATTCACTCAAGTGTTTATGATAATATGAGATCACACAAATCATGCAAATCTAGTTCTACCATAAGCTTGCAAATATTCTAAATCTCCACTGCAAATATGTGTACACAAGTCTAAGATCAGCAAAGACTTTATTCAAGGTTGTAATGTAGGCTTTTTAGTGAAAGGTATGAAAATATTTGGCCAAGTGACTAAAATCAATCAAGCCACTATCTATTGATGTCCAACCTTCTCCTATAATATTCAATACAAACCAAGGCTCTTTTAGTTATTTTTCTCTCTCTTTTTTTTCACACATATCCTTTTATGCTCTAAACAATTTTGATTATACATTTGAGCTTAGAAGGACTAACAAACATATAAACACGTTTTTTTTTCATTTTGTTTTAATTTTTCTAGAGCTCAACCTTTTCAATTTATTTCACCCTTCTAGTAATATCTTATCTTTTTCAAACAAATCTCAACCCACTCCCATAGACAAGAGTTGATTCTCCTATCATTTTCCAACTCATAGACAAAGAAAGAAAATTCATAGGCTCAAAAGGACTGACTAGGGATAAATGTTCAATTCGGACAATGTATGGGATACTTAGGTTAAACGAAGGTGGCCTAAAATCATTTCCTAAACATGTGCACACTTAGCAGTCTTGAAAAAGAAACAAAACAAGTTCTAGAGATACTCAATAATGCAGACACACTCACAATCGAATTTAAGGCTCAATTCACACACTTGGGACAACAATTCTTCCATAGTAAACATCAAATCATCATCAAACATCATGCCTTTGTAAGTTTCAAAACAAGTAATCATGCGGTTTTCTACATTCATAGGCATACTCAACCACTATCACAATCAATGCATAATCAAGTCAATCGATTCAAATCTTGCATTCTTGTTAGGGTTATCTGATAGCTACGTAAATCTTATCACAAAATCACAACTTATTCAACAAATGCAATAAAAAAATTTTAAACTAGGCAGAAATTTAAACAAACTGAAAGCATAGAGTAAAAATGGAAGAAATAGTTTGAACTCCAAGTCCTACTCCCCCCAAACTTATTCAATTGGCAAAGAGAATTAGTTTGAAAATCATACTAGGAGTGAAACAGTACCTCGATGTTGGTCTCAAACACTAGCTTTTTATCCACCGGTGGAATCAGCGCTGCGTGATGAAGAAATTGGTGATTCTAGCACTTTATGTCAATCGATAGGGGGCCTATGGATCGACACAGAGCCTTCTGTCGACTTGCTCTGTGCTGACCTCTGTGTCGATCGACACCCTGTGTGTCGATCGAAACAGAGCTCCAAATTTTTATTTATTTATTTATTTTTATTTATTTATTTTTTTTTAACAAAAACAGCACACAAGAATTAGATAAAAAATTGAAATAAAGCAAGTAAGTCAATGGGTTACCTCTCATTCAGTGCCTTAGTTATTGTCGTGGCTCGACATTACCTGTGAAGCTCATCAAGGAGGATGGAACACATACTGCAACAAACGCAACAATTGAATATTCGATGGTGCACAGTAGGCAAACTTGAAATCAAGCGAGCATGAATCAAGGGTCTTTGGTTCAGTCATATTTACAATGGCCCCCAACTCTTTCAGAAGTTGCCTTGGGTCTTCTCCTTCGCTCTTAGCTTGATTGAACTCTTCTTTGTGTACTCGTGTGACCACATTAATTGCCTCAGATGGCTCAGCTTCAACTTGTTCTTCTTCGTCCTCAACCTCTCCCTCTTCAATGTCCTCATTGACTATGTTTGTTTCCGTGTTAGACTTAGCTCTAGACAGGATGGCATCAATGATCGACCCATTAGCCTTTACGACTTCGGTTCTCTCATTTATTCATACCGATGATGGGTTGACTTGGACAAGACTTCGTCAATGATCGACTTCTTGGGCTGAGCCGGACTGACCTCTTGATGAGCAGCTTGCAGTGCTACTTGCCTCCCTTGAATTTCCCTTAATTCCTTTCTTAGTAGATATGCTTCAGTAACCAATGCCCATTGCTCTTCTCGAGCCAGATATGCATCGGTCACCATCTCCTCATTGCTCCACGTGCATATGAAAGAAAAACAAAAGGAAGGAAATCAGTACCAGTGTCAATCAACAGCGCCGCTGTCGATCGACATAGAGGTTACTTCTGCGTCAATCGACACGCAGGGTGTCGGTTGACATAGAGTTAAAACACAAACGCACGCACATGAACAGAAAAAAAACTCAAGCCAGAAAATATCATAACAATCCAGTAACAAAATAAAATCTAACTATCCCGGCAACGGCGCCAATTTGATAATTGCAGTTTAGCGGTTAAGCAAATATATTTTTTACACCCTAAGGTGGTCGATCCCACAGGGACTATGCAATGAAAAACCTAGAGTACTAGCTATAATTATTAGAGCATAGAAGTTTGAGGGAATTTGAAAAGGGATTTTGTTTTGTAAATTAAAGATAACAATTGCAAGAAATTAAAGGGTTTTGAAAACAATAAAGAAAAGCACAGATCCTAGGGTTGATTATCTAATCATCAACATGCAAATATCAATCAACTCAGCAATGGGGAAAACATAGATTTTTGTGGATTTCATTCCTTATTCGGGCAATTTAAATCCTTGATTATTAATTAGTGACTATCTCCTCTCGGTCTCAATAACACCAAACGAATCAATCTCATAATTATCTAATTATTCCTATGTAGGTTTTTTCCTTTTGAGACAGAAAACAAACACAATTAATTCTTTCTTCCTGTTAATAATTTTCATCTCTCGATCCATCAATTATTAACTATAAACCTAGATCTCAATTCACCTCTCGGTCCTTCTTTTAATATAGATTATAAATTAAATCAGAGAATTAAACCATGCATAAAGAGTTCATATCAATTAGACATGCATCTGAAAAGAAATCATAACCCTAGAAACTGTTTATGGTTCTAGCCACAAATCATGATTAGAAAGTAAATAAACATTAAATTAATACCTTGCAAGAACAATATGAACCTTGCAATCGAAAACTCCAATGTATTCAGCAAAACAGAGAAAAGAAGACCTAAAAAGAGAGATTAAGAGTTAGATTTTTGAGCTATAATGTCCTATTTATAGGGGGAGAAATTAAATCTTCTAAAGGTAATGGCTTGGGAAGGAAATATCTCCAAATATGGCAAAAATCTGCCTTTCCGGTGCGCGTGCCGATCGACGGGGGCCCTGTCGATCGGCACAGCTGAAAATCGAGCTTTCCTTCCAAAATTTGTCCTCTTTTTCGATCGACAGGGACCCTATCGATCGAAACATAGACTTATGTTTCGACTTCAATCTCTGCCTTCGACTCCTTCTGCGTTGTCTCACGGTTTTGACCATAACTTGTGCTCCCGAACTCCGATTGACCCGATTCCAGTTGCGTTGGAAAGCTAACTCAAAAATTTTTCTATTTCCATGCTCCATTAGTTCAGATTCCACATGTGGAAGAATTCATGACTGTTTCTTTTAACATCAACTGCTTTTGGTACGGGTTTTCATTGATTTTGACCTAAAACCTTCAAATCTTATCATGACAAGCATAATATCCCCTATAAACATTTCATGCTCGATTATTAACTAAAAACTCAAGTAAATGCAAGAAACCAATAAGAAAAAAACATGATAAGTGAGGCAAAATATGATCTTATCAGTTACTCAAATGGATATAATTGGAGTCATACTTGCACTGGCGCAAAATTGAGGATGCCAAGTGCACAATCTCGATGTACAGTCAGCAATTCTACATGGGGAGCTTGGAGAAGAGGTATACGTGAATCAATCGAACGGGTTCAATGTCACAGGGAATGAACATATGGTGTTGAAGCTGAAGAGGGCATTGTATGGCCTTCGTCAAGTGCCTCAAGCTTGGAATCTAAAGTTCAATTGTGGCCTGAAACAAATGGGCATCAAAAGAAGCTCACAGGAGTAGACTGCTTATACAAAGGGAGATTATAACACTAGGTCGATAGTAGATGTTTATGTAAATGATTTGAGTGT
The DNA here is from genome assembly GCA_026898455.1 of Plectranthus barbatus. Lineage (NCBI taxonomy): Eukaryota > Viridiplantae > Streptophyta > Magnoliopsida > Lamiales > Lamiaceae > Plectranthus > Plectranthus barbatus. The sequence goes on along the minus strand of JAPKLW010000028.1, from coordinate 242,667 downwards.
AGCAGGTAAAGGATCCGAAGGAGGCTGGAATCTTGAAGAAGCAGATGATGGAGGAGTTCGAGATGAATGATCTTAGACTACTTTCATACTACCACATAATTTAGGTGAGTTGGTTCAAATGAGGCATATCGATCAAATAGTCAACATATGCCTAGAAGGTACTCACCAAGTGAAGGGATTCTAGAACTGAATCACGAAGTCCGTTTTCCAAGGATCATTAATTGGAATATCAAAAATAAATTGCTATGTCTATGAACAATCCTAGCATGCTCCGATATTATTATGCATAAGAAGGTTATGCGGAATACCTGGATCGATGAACTTTGAAGAACGCGTGCGCGGAGATGCCCTTTGATCTTTCCCACGCTCCAAGATTTAATTTCCTAACAAATTGAGGAAATTAATTTATAGAAAATATATGAATATTTTTGAAAATAAAGAGGAGAGAGAGAAGAAGAAAAATCCTCCTGATCTGATCTTCTGATCTGTATCCCAACTCGATCTAAAAATCTGGTGAAGATTCTCTATCAGATCCCTTGCTCAATTGAGAAGCATAATTTCCTCCTCTTTCTCAGATCTTGGTCGATCACCACAGCTCCCAAATTCTAGTTTGCTGTGTGCAACTTATGATCTTGTGTGGTGTGTTGAGATCTGAGAAACTGAGGTCTATTTATAGGAAACTCTAGACTCCTGTTGGGCTTGAGTTATCATGGGCCAGACCAGGGACCAGAATGCAAATAGAAAATAAGGTCTATCAATTAATTAATTCCCATATTCAACCCAGGATATAATTAATTAAATAATATTGATTCATGCCACCAGAGAATCAATACTGTCCTACCTATTTGCTACCACGTTTTGAGGTACAGGTTGCATTGGACTCGGTTTATCCCCACATTTAAGGTTACAGACATTCGTTAATTAATTTAAGCTCTGACAAGCTATTTAATTAATTAACATCTTTAATTCCTGAATTAATCCACTCAAACCTTTTTCACTTATGCTTGAACTTAATCAGCCTGCAGGACTTTAGCATAACGAACCTTTTGAGCTGTTCAGGGAATGTCACCATCCTATACTGGATGTGGTTACCTAGTTCAGATACTAGACAGTCATACACAAATTGCTATCACCCAAGACAACAGATATACAGGCTCAACTAGAACCTTCTCTGCAACTCAAAGTGATAGACAATCTATGTACACTTTTGTATCTTCATGTAGGCTTAAGATTTCATCGAGTCATAGAGATCTAGATTCTTTTAATGTCAGATAAAAGAATCGATCTCGACTTAGGTCCTCATCAATGTGCACCCCACACCAGCATACCAAGACATCCAAGATAAGATGCTTATCCGCATATGCTGCAGCCTATACCGACAGTTTATCCTGGAACTGTCTCAGCTGTGATGACTATTTATATCGCGCTCGGTCAAATAATCCATACAATCTTCCGTGATCTTCTATACACCGTATGATCTCCCTATCGACGAGATAAGAGGATAATTGCGTTTGCGACACATGTTTGTTAATTCAGACAGGAGATGAACATACAGCATTTATGATTACCAGTATATTAACCAATAAACCTTGTACATAATATACCAATCATAATGCTTTTCAGTATATAAATCCATCAATCTCCCAGTTATACTCAAAAAATTATACACTTGCTTTCCAGAGTATAACGCGTCTAAACTAATCTAGCTATTACATCAATTATTCTACGTGGCTGGCTTTGCCCTCAGCCCAAGGCTACGTACATGCATCTCGTAAACCTTCTGAGGCAAAGCTTTTGTAAATGGATCCGCTAGATTATCTTTTGTATCAATTTTCTCTATCAGCACATCACCCCTTGCTACGATTTCTCGTATAATATGGTACTTCCGCTCAATGTGTTTTGTTGCTCTGTGAGTTCGTGGTTCCTTAGAATTAGCCACAGCTCCCGAGTTATCACAATATACCGTGATGGTTCTGGGTAGCTTAGGAATCACGTCCAACTCCAGAAGGAAGTTTCGAAACCATATCGCTTCTTTCGAAGCTTTAGAAGCTGCCACATACTCGGCTTCCATGGTGGAGTCCGCAATGCACTTCTGCTTTGCACTCCTCCAAGATATGACCCCACCTCCCAATGTAAACACATAGCCAGAAGTGGACTTCTTTTCGTCTCGGTCTGCCTGGAAATCTAAATCAGTATAACCCACAGGGCACAACTCATCACACTGATAAACAAGACAATAGTCCCTTGTCCTTTTCAAGTACTTGAGTATGTGCTTTACCGCGGCCCAATGCGCCTGTCTAGGGTTAGACTGGTATCTCGCTACCATGCCTATAGCAAAGCAGATATCTGGCCTCGTACATAACATTGCATACATGAGGCTCCCCACGGCCGATGCATACGGCACGTTGCTCATCTAATCTTTCTCCCTTTGTGTCATCGGACACTGATCCTTGGAAAGATGTATGCCATTTCTGAAGGGTAACAGACCTTTCTTGGCATTATGCATGTTGAAACGGGCAATCACAGTATCCACATATGACCCTTGAGACAAGGTCAGCATCCTCTTATTGCGCTCCCGCAATACTTTTACCCCTAGGATGTATCCTGCCTCCCCAAGGTCCTTCATATGAAACTACTCGGATAACCACCCCTTTATGCCTGACAATACTTCCACATTGTCGCCAAATAGGAGAATATCATCTACATAAAGTGCAAGGAACACCACGCTTCCGCTGACACACAGACGGTACACGCAACTCTCGTTTGAACATTGTGAAAATCTAGAAGATTTAATCACCTCATCAAAACGGAGATTCCATGACCGCGAAGCTTGTTTAAGTCCATACAGCGACTTCCTTAGCTTCCAGACCAAATGTTCTTCGCCCTTTTGCACATAACCTTCTGGCTGTTGCACATAGATGTCTCTACCTTCTTCAAGGTACCCGTTTAGAAACGCGGTTTTGACATCCATCTGCCAGATTTCTAGGTTCTTATGTGATGCTATGGCCAGGAGTATTCGAATGGACTTAAGCATGGCTACCGGTGAGAAAGTCTTGTCATAGTCTACACCTTCTTTCTGACTATAACCTTTCGCCACCAGCCTTGCTTTGAAAGCTGTAATTTCCCCATTCGATCCTTTCTTTCTTTTGTATACCCATTTGCACCCTATGACACGATGGCCATCTGGAAGATCAGTTTTCTGGTATACATCCATAGCACTAATGGATTCTATTTCTGAATCTATGGCGATCAGCCATTTGTCCGCATCTTTATCAGATACCGCCTCATCATATGTCCAGGGATCGGTATCATCTAGTTCATTTTCTGGGATCAAGTCAGAAGACTCTCCCACGAACATATACCTCTCGGGTTGGTGACTAACCCTCCCACTGCGACGAGTCATCTGAGCCGTGTCAGTAGTTGGCACAGTACGCGTTGGTCCCATACCTTGCATTAGTGACAGTGTTCGTATATTCTCACCTGTTACAGGTGGATTTACCACTACACTGGGCTTTCCTGATGGAATTGCTTCTTTATCCTCAAGCTCGTAGAGGATAATTTCACTCTTGGATCTGTGATTTCTTACATACTCGTCCTCCAAGAATATCGCATTGGTACTGACAACAACTTTTTGATCCTCAGGACAGTAAAAGAAACCACCTTTCATTTGCCTGGGATACCCTACAAACAGCATCAGCTTACACCTACTTTCTAACTTATCAGGTTCCTTTATCAGCACATATGCTGGACAACCCCAAACCCTCACTCTGTTCAAACTTGGCTTTCGCCCATACCAGAGTTCCAGAGGTGTTTTAGGAACTGATTTAGAAGGTACCAGGTTAAGCAAATAGGCTGTTGTTTCCCAAGCATATCCCCAAAACATAATCGGCAAGCTTGCATGACTCATCATTGACCTGACCATTTCTAAGAGAGTTCTATTTCTTCTTTCTGCTACACCATTTTGCTGAGGGGTTCCTCGTGCAGTCCATTAGGACGTAATCCCATTATCTAACAAGTACTGCAAGAACTCGTTACTGAGGTATTCCCCACCACGATCAGATCGTAGTGTCTTGATAGTCTTACCTAGCTTCTTTTCAACCTCAGTCCGGAACTCTTTGAATTTCTCAAAGCATTCAGACTTATGGCGAAGCAAATAGACATATCCAAACCTTGAGTAATCGTCAATGAAAGTGGTGAAATACTCATAACCTCCATGAGCTTGCGTAGACATTGGTCCACATAAGTCAGAATGGATTAGTTGCAACACATCCTCTACTCGAGATTGACTTGCCTTAAAAGGCCTGGTCGTCATCTTTCCCTCTATACAGGACTCACAGACTTGATGCGGTACCACTTGGAAAGAATCCAAGAGACCATCGCATGCTAGTCGTTTAATCCTCTTTAGGAAGAAAACTTTCTCTTTAAATGATTATTATTATTGGATGAATTTGCAACATTCATGGAAGATTTATGCATACAATCAATGATATAGAGAGAGTCAATCAGTTTGCCATGACAGATAACACCGTTATTACCAATGATAGAAACTCCACTATAAAAAATAACTGAATATCCATCGTGAAATAACTTGGAAATTGAAACTAAGTTCCGCCGAAACACCGGCACATATAAAACATCTCTCAAAATCAAAACATTGTTTTCAAAGCATAAAGTAAAATCTCCAATGGCTACTGCTGAGACTCGTTCTCCGCTGCCCATTGAGATGGTAATCTCGTCATGCTTCAGCTGCCCTGTCGGCCTGAACCCCTGCAAAGTATAACAAACATGATCAGTAGCTCCAGTATCCGCTACCCATGAATGGGTAGAAACCGATGCTAAACATGTTTCCGTTATAAATGTAAATGACGCACCTTGTCTACCCGTGCTAGGCATTAGACAATCTACTTCACTTTGCTTGCGTTTGCATGGCCTCGTGATACCCTCTCCTCGATCAGTCTCTTCTAACCTTTTAAGCACATCATTTGCTTCAATCATAGTCTTATCAAAGACTTTCATGAACTGAGCAAATTACGAAGCTTTCTTGTCAGGTTCCCATCGTTCCAGTGCCAAGAGTAACTCTAGAAGAATGTACTCACATCTGGTACCGAGGGACTTGATGAAATCACTATAAGAATCAGAGAGAGAGTTCAGGACGATATTAACCTCAGCCCGCCTGCTGATTCGTCCACCTCTCTTTATGTACCTTCTCATAATTTCCACCATACTGTCAAAATGCAGAGCTAACGAACTCCCATCAGTCATCTTCTTGCAGACCAGGTCTTCCACAAGACTGTAATTGAAAGTTCGTCTCACCTTCCCATATACCTTTATTAGATCCCTCCATATCTCAACAAAAGATTGGTACTGATCGTACTTGAGCCTTAGTTCTCTGGACAGAGTTTTCTTAATGAGAATGCGGGCAAACTCATCAGAAGTCCTCCATCTTTCATAGAACACTCGCTCATAACCAGTGCAATTCCAATACTTGGGAGATAAAGGATCCATATAGAGTACACGAGAATGATTTGCAATGTGGAGTATCTCCATGAAGCAAAACTTCCACTCAGGAAAATTTGGACCGGTTAAAGGGTTTGATGTCAAGAGATTAATGATAAGACGAATAGACATATCTGAAAACAATAAATTAAAACAGAAATTAAAACATAGTCGCAAACTATTGAAACAATTAAATATTGAAACCTTATGATGAAGCAATATTAATGTTTCCTCTAATTTGCCTAAGTATTACTATTGCAAGCCACACATGTGGACGTTTACAACAAAATACTTAACCAGACTGCATCTTTCAATTCCAGTCCTTTAATTCCAATCCATGTCCGGGTTCCTTAGACAAATGGAATTAATAATTGGAGACTAACTTAAGACCATATTATCCTACAGAGCAGGGACATCACAAATGAGTTATACTCTGGATAATATCTAAGCTAGCTTACCACCAAAGCCAACCCTCCCATATAAGGATCTATTAGAACACACCCGATCCCTATAATAAGGTTGTCTCATTTAATTCAATCCCTAGAGAACTTATGAAAATTCAATACGCAAGCTACACATGTAGAAGTTTACGCATGAATTCCCACTTCTCACATGAAATAAATGTTTGTTTTAAGAAATCCTATCTATTAGAACTTATGAATAATAAACTAAGTAAGCTACACATGTAGACGTTTACCTAATAAATTACCCACTTCCAATAAAGGATCGCTTTTTGGAGGTCTTAGTAAATTATGAGCTTAGTAATTTTTAATTCATAAGGTTCAATTGCAGAGATTATTTTACGTAGCCATAATTATAACATTGCTAAAATTCTATCATGCATAGCATGAACCCCGAATTTATAGTTATAATTAATTACATAAAATAAATCACATAGCATGCTTTAAAGCTGTAAATAAAAGCAGTAAACGTGCTCTCTATTATCTACAACATGCTGTATGCTGCGCAATTAATTTAAAACACATATATCATGCGAAGACAAATAATAAAACAAATAAAAAATATCCTCGTGGCCCCATGATACAAAAATGAAAATAATTCTAACTAATATAAGTTGGAATTTATTTTACAGATCTTCGACTGGGCTCCCACTACTTGGACTGAGATCTTGATTTATTTTCTGAAACTGGGCCTCCAAGACTTGATCCATCAGAAAATGGGACAACTGGGCCAGTTAACCAGATCGCAGGCCTAGGCACACATAGCAAGCCCAATAGCCCACGAGAACTTAGCCCGACGAGCCACCACTGGCGAACCACCGCCGCCGGCGAATCGCCGCCGCCGTGAGGGCTCTCGGAGTCGTGCAACAGCCATGCACGTACGTGCATGGTTGTAGCCCGCGATCCGCCTCCTCCGGCCGTTGCCTGTTTTGCATGCCGCCGCCCCAGCTTGCCCCGACCGTCGCCCGAACCGCCGGTCACTCTTCTTCTCCATTGTCGGCTCACCTAGGCTCGCCAGAAAACACGCACGAGGCGCGGAGGAGACGCGCGCTCCGGCTCGCACACGCAAACCCTAGGGTTTGCGCTAGTTGCGGCCGCGCTGCCACCACCGACCGCCATCGCCGGCCTCCGCCTCCCGAGCCTTCACCACCACCAACTGGTCCCGCCGCCGCCGCCGCCCGGAGCAGGCCCGTCTGCCGCTGCGAACGCGCGCAGGGCTGCGTGGCTGCTGCGTGTGCGCGCACCCCCATCGCGTCCTGACCGCTGCCTTCCGTCGTTCCGGCAGGTGCCAGCCTCCCCGCGTCGCCATCCCGAGATCCCCGCACCGCGCCTGGCCGGCTGTGGGCCGCGCGGTTGCTGCCCGTCGTACGCGCGTACCGCGCGTTGAAACCCTAGGGTTTCCGTGCGGTAGTGCCTCCGTCGTGGCCGCTGTGCCCTCGCCGCGCGCGACCGCCGTGCACGGCCTGCTGCCGTGCCGGCGCCGTCGTGCGTCTTTCGTTCTTCGTGTTCTTCGTTCTTCATTTTACAGATTTAATTTTTGAAATAAAATATTACATGGAATAACCCTAATTACAATTTAAAAATCTAAATCTAACCACGGATTTATCTCGTGGGTGAAAAACGAATTCATATAAAAGGGCGGATTAACCCGAGAACCACGAGGACGAAAAACATACAATCAATCCATAAACCAGCAATTGCATGAAATCAATAATAATAATCATGCATGTTCATAGGCAATATTATTTTTCCGGTAGAGCCGATTAATTAAACCTGGCTCTGATACCAATTGAAGGGATTCGAGAACTGAATCACGAAGTCCGTTTGACAAGGATCATTAATTGGAATATCAAAAATAAATTGCTATGTCTATGAACAATCCTAGCATGCTCCTATATTATTATGCATAAGAAGGTTATGCGGAATACCTGGATCAATGAACTCTGAAGAACGCGTGCGCGGAGATGCCCTTTGATCTTTCCCACGCACCAAGATTTAATTTCCTAATAGATTGAGGAAATTAATCTATAGAAAATATATGAATATTTTAGAAAATAAAGAGGAGAGAGAGAAGAAGAAAAATCCTCCTGATCTGATCTTCTGATCTGTATCCCAACTCGATCTGAAAATCTGGTGAAGATTCTCTATCAGATCCCTTGCTCAATTGAGAAGCAGAATTTCCTCCTCTTTCTCAGATCTTGGTCGATAACCACAGCTCCCATATTCTGGTTTGCTGTGTGCAACTTATGATCTTGTATGGTGTGTTGAGATCTGAGAAACTGAGGTCTATTTATAGGAAACTCTAGACTCCTATTGGGCTTGAGTTATCATGGGCCAGACCAGGGACCAGAATGCAAATAGCAAATAAGGTCTATCAATTAATTAATTTCCATATTCAACCCAGAATATAATTAATTAATTAATATTGATTCATGCCACCAGAGAATCAATACTGTCCTACCTATTTGCTACCACGTTTTGAGGTACAGGTTGCATTGGACTCGGTTTATCCCCACGTTTAAGGTTACAGACATTTGTTAATTAATTTAAGCTCTGACAAGCTATTTAATCAATTAACATCTTTAATTCCTGAATCAATCCACTCAAACCTTTTTCACTTATACTTGAACTTAATCAGCCTGCAGGACTTTAGCATAACGAACCTTTTGAGCTGTTCAGGGAATGTCACCATCCTATACTGGATGTGGTTACCTAGTTCAGATACCTGACAGTCATACACAAATTGCTATCACCGAAGACAACAGATATACAGGTTCAACTAGAACCTTCTCTGCAACTCAAAGTGATAGACAATCTATGTACACTTCTGTATCTTCATGTAGGCTTAAGATTTCATCGAGTCATAGAGATCTGGATTCTTTTAATGTCAGATAAAAGAATTGATAAAAGAATCGATCTCGACTTAGGTCCTCATCAATGTGCACCCCACACCAGCATACCAAGACATCCAAGATAAGATGCTTATCCGCATATGCTGCAGCCTATACCGACAGTTTATCCTGGAACTGTCTCAGCTGTGATGACTATTTATATCTCGCTAGGTCAAACGATCCATACGATCTTCCGTGATCTTCTACACACCGTATGATCTCCCTATCGACCAGATAAGAGGATAATTGCGTTTGCGACACATGTTTGTTAATTCAGACAGGAGATGAACATACAACATTTATGATTACCAGTATATTAACCAATAAACCTTGTACATAATATACTAATCATAATTCTTTTCAGTATATAAATCCATCACCAAGCTCAGGATGCTTGATTGTAACTCTACTAGAATACTAATAAGGCCGAGGGCTCACCTACACAAAGATATTGAAGGACAACCAGTCGATGAGACAGAATGTCAAAGAATAATCGATTGTCTATGCTAACTTCTTGACACAAGGCAAGATTTTTCCTATGTTGTTGCGGTTTTAGCCGATTCAGGGAGAGGCCTACAGATATGCATCACAAAGTAGTGAAACAGATGTTAATATACCTTAGAGGCACTATCCACTTTGGCATAGAGTTTCAAAGAGCTGGAGGAGTTGATGAAGAGATATTGGGATACTATTATAGTGATCTTGTAGGTGACCTAGATCATCGAAAGAGCACAGGAGGCATGGCATTCTACATCAATATATGTCTTGTCTCGTGGAACTCACAATAATAGAAGAAAATTGCTCTATTGATGTGCGAAGCAGAATACATGGCATTAGCAGCGGCATCATGTCAAGCGATTTGGATGAAAGCGTTATTGTTCAAACTGACTGGTTCCAAACCGAAGACGATGAAGCTCTTAATCATAGTAAATTTACACTTGCACTTATGAAGAACTCAGTGTTATATGCCCGAAGCAAGCACATCAACACAAAGTATCACTTCATTCGAGAATGTGTCAAACAAAAGCAAATCTAGGTGGAGTTCGTTCAAACTGATGAGCAGAAGACTGACGCACTTACAAAAGCATTGCCAGCACCAAAGTTGGTGATAATGCAACATTTACTCAGAGTTAAAGACCTCGAACTACTCAAGGAGTAAAAGGGAGAATGTTGAGAATTACTCCTTGATCTAAGAATATTTGGTTTCATCTTCTAATTTGGATATGAAATCTAGTCCTATTAGGAATACATAGATATTATCTTGTTACCATGTTTTATCCTAATTATTTTTCTTATAAATAGGAGTGTTAGAAAGCAAATTTAATTAATTATGTTCTCATTAAGATTTGTAATAGTTGGTTGCAAGAAATAAAACTCTAACATTCCTCCATATTTTCTTTTTTTTTCTTCATATTTTTCCATAGATAATTGTAATTTTAGGGTTCAAGGGCCAACATTTTATCTCAATAATCATCAGTTTTTTTTTTAATTTAGCTACCATAATAAATTGGAATTAAAGAGGATTCTACCATAAATTATTTATTTAATTAAAGGACGAAAGATTCCATTAATCTATACTACATTTGTTAGGAAGTATTCCTACCTTTTATAGATTATTTTGATATACCAAAAACTTTATACAAACCACCAGTTTAGAATGTCCCTAGATTAGCTCTAGTTTGTGCAATACTTATAATGTCATGTTTAGGATATCCATTGAGTTCTACCAGAGCTGATTAAGACAAACTGACAATCTATCAATTTGGAATGCGCATGAAACTGTAATCAATTATCAGTTTGGGATTCTCACTTTCAGAGAACCTGATGTCACCAGCTTGGAGAACACCAATTTACAAGATATCCCAACCCGCACATAGAGATAAGAAGAACAAAGTTAATAAATGTTTTTCAAGGCCAGACTTTAAGAATGGAGATTACTAAATGTCCGGACATCCCGATGCTCATCCTGTTTAGATTCCTCGGACTAACAAAAAGAGTCGTTCTGACGCCAAGGACAATGTCAACACTCTGTATTAGAAAAGAAGGAGCAGGTGCAGACTTACTGGAAAGCAACCTATCTTTTGCAGAAAAGAGAGACTCTGGATATGCCAACATCCAGATTTTCTCTAAACGGATACAATATTGAACCTCCCACACTTCACCTTTAAATAGATGTAGTACCCAAAGAAGAGAGGTTACCGATCCGAACCACCACAAATGAACTTTGAACCAAGTAACAAAAATTAGAAAAATTGTAAACTCTAGGTTTCTAAACTTCAAGTCTTTCTCTAAGCGTATTGTTGCCATCTTGGACACGAGATTTGTTGCTTTTTAGCATAAGTTTATTTTTTTGTGTTCTTAATCTCCAAGTAAGAACCCAACTGTCACAACTTTTCTCCAACCTTTGATTCTCGCGCGCTCTTGGCCGCAAGTTCAAAAGTTCCGAGAAGAACCTTAAAGTTCCCAAGAACCAATGGAGGAGGCTGCGTGGCGTTCCCGCATTCAAGAATCTGCAAAGCGGAGGAAACAACGGCCTGGGCAAGTGAGCAAGGGGACTGTCAGCACTTTCAGAGGCGTTAGAAGAAGATGTGATGCAACTGAACAACGCAAAGGAAGACTGGGACTAGCTTGGACGATTGTGCCAAGAGACCGGGCAATTGAAGTGAAATAAACATTAAGTTTATGTTGACAAGTATGAATCCTTGCAGATGCTTCCTGGAGAAAGCATCAAAGCCTTGGAAGCAAGATTTAACACAATAGTGAGCTAGCCCAAGGTGTTGGACAAAGTATATTGAACTACAAATCTTAACGCACAAATTTTGTCCAAAATGCCAAAGGAAGATTAGTTTGTTAAAATAACCAGTTTGAAGGAGAAAGATCAATCAAAAATCTCCACCAAGGAGTTATTCGCTTAACTCCAGGCTCACGAATGGGATATCCAGATGGCCAACAAAAATGAAGACGTTCATGTTGCCTGTTCACCAAGCAAGCATGTTGAGGATGTTGCTTACTTCTTCAAGAAGGACGGCAAATGGAGGCCAAAAAAGCCATTCCATACTTACAGACCAGCGGGTCAGTCAACTTCAACGAAAGAGGCACCTACAACATCAACCTCCTATCAGAAGGATAGAGAGAACTTTGTTGAAGAGCTTGAAGAACAAATGAAGAACGCCGAGCTCTTGGAGAAAGCATAGGCCAAGAAGCAGACTCCTCAATCCGAAGAAAAAAGGTTAATCAAAAAGAACCCCAGATCCTGCTTCGAGTGCAACTCTCCTGACCATTTAAAGTTCAAATGTCCGCGAGTGGACAAAGAGGAGAGGGAAATTGCCAATGGGAATTGCTCCTACGGAAATACATGAGAAAACAACCTAAGCCAAAAGGAGAGATGAAGAGAGGGAGAGCTTCATTGCAAATGTTGAAAGGTAGTGGGAGCTGAAGTCAATGACAAATGAGGATGTAGATTCTCACATCCTATGGGAACAAGAAGAAAGGGATCTTGCATTTTCTATCATCCCAGCCGACCATATCTACAATGTTGCCCTGCATGAGCTATTGTCGAAGAAGTTCTGGAAAACTCCTCAACCACAACCGCTCCAGAGCATACCACTCATGCACAGAACCTTGCCGTTGGTATACTCAATAACATCAACACCCAGATCAACAGTGTAAAGCAAGAGTTCAAAGGCGAATTCAAGGAGAAACGGGGTACCGTTGCTGAAACCAAATCTTAGGCCTCCAAGCTCTCCACCGCCATGGCTACCCTCATTGGTGTAGTTAAAGAGGGAGAAGAGTAACGCAAAAAGAAAGAGCCCGAACTAAAAGACAAAGAGGTAGCTCGCAAGAAGGACGAAGAAGAGAGTAGAGCTCAAGAAGAGGCTAAGAAAAAGACGAGATATGCAGAGATTGCAAGCTTGTACTCTAAATATTTTTTGTCATTTTTTCTTGTACACGTAACATCTCATACATTATGATTGAAATATAGCAAGGTTTGATGGCAAACACTTTTTGTCCAAATCCATGTCACTTTAACTGAATTTACGCATCTCTGTGTAATTAGTTTTGTTTCGCCCTAAAATTTAATCGAGAAATATATCTCAGTTAAGGGGGAAAGATTCATAGGGCAAACTGAGTTAAGGATGTCAGTTTTTTAGTATTAGATCTTATTAGAATATCTTTATGTAATCTCGAGAAATTAATCCTTCTACCAGCCTAGTGGTGATTTTGACAACATCAAAAAGGGAATAACTGTAAGAAAGTATTCCTACCTTTTATTGATTGTTTTGATGTGTCAAACATTGTATAGGAACCACCAGTTTAGAAGTCTCTCTATATTAGCTATAGTTTGTGCAGAACTTGTAATGTCTTGTTTATGATATCCATCGATTTGTAATAGAGCTGATCAAAATAAAATGCAATCCACGAGTTTTGAATGTACGCGAATCAATTAACAGTTTAGGATTCCCACTTTCAGAGGAACTGGTAGATGTCACTAGCTTGGAGGACACCAGTTTATAAGATATTCCAACCAACACATAAAGATATGGAGAACTTACTCAGAGAAATGTTTTCAAGGGCAGACTTTAAGAATGGAGAATACTTAAGATCTAGAGATTTTGGTGCTCAACCAGCATGGATTCCTCAGACTAACGAAAAGAGTCTTTCTGACACCAAGGAAACTCTCGTGTCACAAAAGCTGGAGCAGGTGCAGATTTTGTGGAAAGAAATTTGTCCTTCGCAGAAGACAAAGACTCTAGATTTGACAACATCCAGATTGTCTCTAAACGGTTGCAATTTTAAACATCTCACACTTCGCCCATAAAGAGACGAAGTGCCCACAGAAAAGAGGTTACCGATCTGATCCACCACAACAGAACTTTGAACCAAGTAATGGAACTCTGAAAAATTGTAAACTCAAGGTTTGTAAAGTTCGAGGCTTTTTCTAAGCTTATCGTGTGTCAACAGTTCCGGGAAGAACCTTAAAGTTCCCAAGACCTAAAGGAGGAGGTTGTGTGGTGTGCCCACACTCCAGAATCTGTGAAACCGAGGAAGCAACGGCTTGGGCTAGTGAGCAAGTGGACTGGTAGACAGTGGCAGTCATGAGATTGCGATAGATCATGAGAACTCTAATATTCTGATGCTTAGTGTATTCCAGACTTAAGGTTTGAAACTCTAAAATCCTTTTGCATTTACTACTTTATTTACGTTTTCGTAAGAATTTAAAACCCAACACTATCTAAGTGCTAAAGTATAGCTCAAACCTAACTAATAACCAAACTCGCTAATAGTTAGCTTTTAAGAAAAACAAACTGGTGAGTCCCAATCAATTTGTGAATGCAAGATTTTTATAAATTTATTTTCACAATACATATCAAAACTATGATCTTGGGACAAACAACACCTAATACAAATTTCATTTGGGAGAGAGAGTTTCGCAATGAGAGCAACTCTCTCTACATATGAATTGACTTTAGGAATATCTTACTAATTAATTAAGTTTTATCAGACCATTAAAGAATTTATTATATATTCTGAATCTACTTATATGGAAAGTTGACATTTTAGAAATTATTAAGTAGACTAGTTTGTAGATCCAAACAAAATAGTATAATCCATAATTATAGCTATGCATATTGTCAAATTCCAGGTCTCTTGCACTAAAAATGGAAGTATACCCTATTTTGCAATTAACTACTTTGTTTAATGAATTGATAGCTATAATTCTGCTAAAAGAAAATCAATGCATGCTGGAATTTTATAATTTATCCTACTCTTCAAATTTTACAACTTGTTTGCCAATATATCATATTTAAAAAAATAGAATTATTGGAACCAAATAATTCAATAATAGAGGTCTTTAAATCCCTCATATTTTATTTAAATCTTTTTATATCTCATTTAGTTTTATAATGGTATACATTTGGGCTACAAAAATAAAGATTAATTACTTTTCTTTTCTTTTCTTTTCTTTTCTAAGAAGAGATTATCAATTTCGAGACCTGGACCTTTTATTACATATGATCAATATAGAAATTCTTATATCGTTCTATTAAGTGTAGGATGCAATTTTACCTTCTATATATTAAAGTATTATTCAAAGTAGTTAACCATGTTGAAAATATGAAGAGTTAGTACCCATTTTATACAAACATTTAATTTACAAATGGGGCGCAATTATTTCAAAATACTACGTATTTAATTATTGCTTTTATTTTTAGTGTTTTAGGTTGAGCTTAGCAACCACTGGATGAGTTTACATGCACTCATCCATTGCCATTTCTCACGAAGTAATTTTCCATCACAGAAAAATTCAGAGTGGTTGTATTAATAATTAAGTCCTATTTATTAAGAAGTTTTTAATTGTCGATGCCACCAAATAATCGTTAAAATCTTGTGTTTATATATACGTGGATTGTTATTGAAAAAGTACTAATTATATTATAAATTATGCATGTCGATCGAAATATATTAGAAGCTATCAATTTTATTTCAAATTTATGACAGAAGTGAATTTTCGGCGACAGAAAGTTGGCGTAATTTATCAGAAAATTACAATTTGATATACATAATTTTTAACATGTTTTGAAAATATGAAAAAATACAAATATTTGGCAAACTATGTCAACATTCTTTGCCGAGAATTTGCTCCCATCGTTTGAAACAAAATCAATAATTTCTAATATATTTTGATTATATATATCTATATATAATATTTTAAAAAAATTGTAATATAATTAATTCTTTTCTATTATTATTTTGTTGCACTCTCTCATTAACTCGAGATTAATTTAATGTAGCCAACCCTATGTGCCAAGAAAATTGAGTAGCCATTTATTAATAGAAGAATTATTTTGTGTATATAAAGGGTGTGAAATTAGTGGTGTAATTAGCAGCCTTGTTTAATTTCATTAATCCAATCTCCATCAAAAAAATGGGATTTACAATATTTGTTTCAGCAGCCATTTTGTCAATGTTTTTGACAACAATTGATGCTAGTTTCTTTCACATGAGGCAATGCATAGAATGGCCTATTTATTGGGAACCATTTCACTACTACCACCACCACTACTTCTACAAAATATTTTGTCCACCTCAATATGAATTACCACCACCTCAATATGAAGTAGCGCCGCCGCCGCTTCCTCCTCAAACTCCGATCATCCCTGTCCCACCACCCGAAGAAGCTAATCCACCTTCCCCGCCCGTCGGAGTGCCTGCTCCGGCACCAATTGTCATTCCTCCGCCTGTGGAAGCGCCGGCTGCTCAAACACCCTTGGAAACTCCTCCTTTGGCACCGGAAGCGACTCCTCCGGCGCCTTTGGAAGTGCCTTCACCGGCACCCATTGAAGCACCTTCGCCGGTAGCTATAGTAGTGCCACCTCCGGCAACCATTGAAACACCTTCACCGGCACCCATTGAAGTCCCTTTTCCGGAAGCACCTTCGCCCGTAGCTATAGAAGTGCCTCCACCGGCGACCATTGAAACCCCTTCTCCAGCACCCATTGAAGTCCCTTTTCCGGAAGCACCTTCGCCGGCAGCTATAGAAGTGCCTCCACCGGCGATCATTGAAACCCCCCCTTCTCCGGCACCCGTAGATGTACCTTTTCCGGAAGCACCTTCGCCGGCAGCTATAGAAGTGCCTCCACCGGCAACCATCGAAACCCCTTCTCCGGCACCCATTGAAGTCCCGTTTCCCGAAGCACCTTCGCCAGTAGCTATAGAAGTGCCTCCACCGGCAACCATTGAAACCCCTTCTCCAGCATCCGTAGAAGCACCTTCGCCGGCATCCATAGAAGCTCCATCTCCAGCACCATTGGAAGTTCCTTCACCTGAACCTATTGAAACCCCTTCTCCGGCACCCATTGAAATCCCTTCTCCGGCATCGGTAGAAGCACCTTCGCCGGTAACAATAGAAGCTCCATCTCCAGCATCATTGGAAGTTCCTTCACCGGAACCCATTGAAAACCCTTCTCCGGCACCCATTGAAACCCCTTCTCCGGCAACGGCAGAAGCTCCTTCTCCGACACCCTAAACCCATTTCGCCATCTCCTTAATTTCTTTCTTATTCAAATCAAAGTTATGTGTTGGTTTTTGTAGCTTATGCATGGTTTTTAAATTACGAGGTTATGTTTTGACGATAGTGAAGTGTGAAACTCCTTGTAATGTATTAGTTTATTGCTTTCCTAATAAAATTTTGCTATCTATATACTACAATTTCTAATACTCCCTCCGTCCCAATTTTTTAATCTTACTTTTCTTTTCGGTTTGTTCTATTTATTAATTTTATTTTTTTAAATAACAAATTTTTTCATACTCATCAATAAAATATTAATTTCACTACACTCACAAACATTTATTACTATGTCATATCACTTTGGGATTATTAATTTGAGACGGAAGGAGTAGTATATAAGACTTAGCTTTCTGACAATGCATAGCATAGACATACCGACAAATTTTGTTCTTATACATAAATATGTTTTGTTAAATTAATTAAATTTATCTCTAAACAATTAAGTAAAATGATAAATATCCAATTAAGTATTAAGCTATACATTCTAGTTATATAAGACGCAGATATCCAATTAAGTATTAAGCTATACATTCTAGTTATATAAGACGCAGTGTTGTTGATTCGTTGTAATCACGGCAATAATTTATAAATAGCTTTCATTTAAATTTACTTAATAAAAGTTTGTACGTGATTTCAAAGTATTTTAAATAATAGTTGTACTTTTTGAATATTCTTTAAAAAATAATTTAAAAAGATCTTTATCGTCTTTGTACGTCTTAGTATGTTAGTACCCCAAAACATATCATCTTTAATGAATGATTAGATATTTTTATGCACTTAATTATAAGAAATATCTATATTTTAATCATATTAGAACTAAAATATGGAAGAGCAAAAGTTTTAAAACACTATACATAATGGCTAACTATGATCTTTTAAATTTATCATGAAATTAATCATATTCAAACTAAGATATTGAAAAGCATTTATAATCTTGTTAAAATCCATCTATAATAAGCAAATACCTCATGCGAAAATCTCTCGCAGCATGAGTTTGTGTGCGGTTTTCTGCATATGAGTTTGTTGTATTTTATTTTATTAAATGTTCAAAACAATTTTATTCATATATTAAGTATGAATAAATTATTAATTTCTAGAGATGGAGTGATTTTGTGGCTAATTTCACAGTAGATTATGTTGGTCCCGGTTTATTAGAGTATACTTAGTTGCATAGCGGAAAAATAATTTAATTACGTTAAACTTGCATTAATTCAAACTGGTGGTGACGTGTCAGTTTGATTTGTCAAATCTTAGTTTTGCACTTATGTTCAAGAATGTTTAATGTCAGTTTTCAGTATATACTACAACACTTGAGTGTTGAGTTTGAACTGTGAATAACCTGACAAGATTAAAAGCAATAAATAGGACAAAGGTTATAGTGGTTCGAACTCTAAAGGTCCGAAGTCCACTCTTCAGACACCAGGTCTCGAAATCCACTAAGATAAGGATTACACATGTGCTCCTACGATCTATCGCTTGTCGGTGAATGCCTCGTCCACTGATCGCTAATATTTTTAACTCGCGACTTAGCAAAGCTAATAATATAGCGGCAAATAAAATTATCGATCCCACGAGGAAAGGAGTAACGAAAATCCTAAGTACTAACCCAATAGTTATTAAAGTACTGGTTAGGAAGAACAAATTTTAAAGGGTTTTGAAAACAAATTTTGAAAATAAAATTACTTTTGAAAAACAGATGGATGAGACGTACAGATTCTAGGCCTTTCTCCCTATCAAGTATGACATGCATAAATAAATTGATTATTTCCCAATTTTAATTCCTCTTCGTAGTGGAACATCAGAAAAATATTATGAACTTCTTTGTTGGACAATTCATAAAGTAGATTAATTAATTACATATCTTCTGTCGGTCTCAAGATAAATTAACTAACTCCAAAGTTCTACGGATTTATTCCTACAATCTATTTCCTTCAGTTGCGACAAGAAATCAAATTATATTGTGAAAATCTCTTTCCATTGAAAACTATTACAGTTACGTCTCTAATTCTCAACTATGTAATCCTAAGATGTTGCCAACATACTCAAGATTAAGAATAAAATCAGATTTCACAAACTACGAGGGAAAAAAAAATAACTCAATTAACTAAACATGCATACATTGATAGTTTGAAAACCTAGAATCTGAGAAGGGGATTAGTTACACATATTCATGAATAAAATCATCAGAGATAAAGAAAAACATGAATTGCATAAAAACTAGGGTGTAGAAGTCTTCCCCCAAAATCTGTCTTCAATCATAAAACTCAACTACAACTTGGAATCTCTCAAAATCTGAAATATGGAATGAAGCACACCTAAAATTCGAAGTTACAGAGATATATATAGAGGTGGAGGCATATCCTATCAAATCTAGGGCTAAAGATATGATAAAATTCGATTTCAGCCAATTTCCCGCGCCATCGTGTCAGCGTTGATCGACGGTGATCCTCCGTCGATCGACGGGGCTCAATCTTCGGCGTCCCTTCTGCGCGGTCTCACGGTTTTAGCCATAACTTCCTCTTCCGAACTCCGATTGACCCGATTCCAGTTGCGTTGGAAAGATAACTCAAGATAACTCAAAGCTCTATCCATTGCCATGCGCCAATAGCCCGAATTCCTCATGTGGAAGAACTCTTCAATGCTACTCTTACACGTCACTGCTTTCGGAGCGGTTTTCTCGTAAATTTAGGCCTAAAACCTGCATAAACATCAAAACACGCCTAATACCACCTAATTATAGACTCATGCATAAAATATAAGGATAAACTTAATAAAACCACATAAAATAGTAGAAAATAATATAGATAAGTGAGTAAAATAATGAACTTATCATCCACCAATCCACAAGCTCACTCGCATGGTCCTTGCTCATCCTTCTCTTCACAGTTCCTTAGAGTGTGGGCACACCACGCAGCCTCTTCGTTTCCGGAATGGGGTGTTCATAGTTTCCCCACAACTATCAGTTTGGCATAAATAAGCCCGCAAGAGTCAAAGTACTTGATGTACTGGACTGTTAGAATCTTTATTGGAGAGAAAGATTACCAAGAAATAACTCAAAAATTTTGAGTCTCATGTTCACTAGAGTGACACACGGAAAGCTCTATAGCCTCGAACGTTGACTAGAAATGTTCGCAGCGCATCAGCTTGATCGTAAATTACAAGTTCGGAAGTGTGTTCGGTTCTTGTATGTGTGTGTGTAACCTTCATCTGGTGAAATCATCTGGTATTTATAGCCAAAAGGTTGAAGATTTGAATTTATTATCCGTTAGAGACAGATTGGAGATTGTCCAATCAGAAGTCTTTGTAGATTGTTGCACTAGGCTGTGCTTTTCCAGAGATTCTGCACCTGCTCCACTTTTTCTAACATAGAAAATAATTGTGCATCTTTTTGTCAAAACGGTAATCTTTAAGTCCGATGATTCCCAATCTATTAAGTCATTGGTATCAAGACTGGGTTATTGAGCTTGCAGACTTTAAGGAATCTCCAATCCTTAAAGTTTGTACTTGACAGTACGTTCCTCTGGACATTCCCTTTGTCTCTTTGCACCGGGACCGGAACTTATAAAACCAAACTAATGTCACAATACTTGCAAGTCCATGCTAGGTGACATCATCAATCAATATACGCTTGGTCCCATAGTGATAAGTTTGGTGTCCTGGATTAATAAGAAGATATTGGCTAGTCTCGTACTTGGTGTAGTCCAAACTTGTCAATCCAGACTCGTGTATACCAGACTAGTAACTTCGATTGAACCTTAGTATGTTCGAGTCTTGCACTTCCTAGACTGACTCATCAGTCTGTCTTTAGATCACCTCCAGTTTACAACTCGATAAAAATCCTATACAAGACTTTACACTTAGACCAAAACTGAGTCTAATCTAGAGACAAACTAAGATGGCTTTTACATACTTTGACCCACCAAAACAATATAAAATAAGGAAATTTCTAACAAATTTCCTAACAATTTAGCCCTTTGTGGTGTGGTCAAAGCCATCACTACACTAAGCTAATGAGGAGCGATTAATCTTCCCGAGTTTTTACGAGTAAAAGAACTAACAGTCTACAAACTCAAGGAGAGTTCCCCCTCAAACTCAACCCACTCTACTTAAGATCTTCCCCCTCAAACTAGGAGAGACATTACTCATTTAATAATTTCAAATAAGCTCATAGCAAAAAAAAAACTTAAGAATTAGAGCATAACCAGAAGTAAATACTTGTGAGAACATTTCACTGGCTTGTTGATTACATTGGATCGTGTAAGTTTAGTGATGAAGAATAGACCATTGTTGGACAAAAAGGGATTGTCTTCAACAAGTCAGTTTATCCATATAATGAGTACGATTACAAGTACAGGGATAAACTAACTGAAAGCTTATACAGAACTATACAAGTCTATACAAAGCTATTACTGGTCTTGATCTTCAATGAACTGCTGCAACTCGTGCTTGATATTACATCGAACGAAGTAGGACACAATATCCTATTAGCTCTTTACTTTCTAAGATGTTTCGTCTTCCAGTAGTTCGATCTAGAGGGAGAGCTACATCCATTGGTACGACACTTTGAGCAGCTCTTTTCCTCCAACGGGAGGGGAAAATATAGACTTTCCACCTCCATTTTTTCCTGCTTCTTCTCTCATAACATTCCTGCTACGTTGGCATGTCACTTTCAGCAGCTCTTTGTTTTGTTTTGGAGAAGAAGCCACATTCATTATTTCCTTGATTTCTTCTGCTTCTTCTCCTTGCTTCCTCCTTATCTCTTCCCCCTCTTTTACCACACCTAAAAAATTGGTTACTCTGGAGATTGAGGTATCCATCAATGGTGACAAGTGGTTAATGATATGATTAGTGAAAAAGATAGATATAATGGAGGCTAAGGGTCCGATCGAGAGATAAAATTTTTGTTCATTAAGCACCCCTATTTATAGTAAGAAGATTCGCAGAAGACCCCGAAATGGAAGACTGGGATCAAATGGGGAGGTATTCAGATCAACGGCTGGGGATTCGGGCGACGGTTGGTCTGCCCTAAACCTATGACTAGAGTAATGAGTATTGACTAGACCGCGCCTCGAGTGCTGAACTTAATGATGTGGCACGTTCGTAATGGACCATTGAAGTGATTTGACTGTGCTCGCCGCTTTTGCACTAAAATCCACATTAAATGAAGTGTGCTGCTTTAGTGAAACTGGTAGTTAAAAAGTCCCACCTAAATTTTGTCATCAGCCAGGTTGATAAGTCTGGAATCCTTCAGTGTTAGTCATGGCTTATAACATTAGTCCAAAATGAATTGCCTGCTATCTTCAATCATCAGTCTTCTTTCTTCAAAGGAAGTGAGATACTGGACTCAACTTTAGTCTCCATCAGTCCATCTTCAACAAGCTTGGAAAGACCGAGAGCTTGGACTCGGCCTTAGTTTGCTACATGTCGTCTTCAATAAATTTTGCATAGGAAAACTGATAACACTTGATGATGCATTCTCTGTAGAAATCCTTGTAAGGTAGACAGAGAGCTTGGACTCAGTTACAGTATATAACTTCTTCTCGATTGAAGTGAAAATGTTCAGACTTAGATAATTTTAAACATATACAGTCTGAGTCTAAATTCTTCGGAAAAGATAAAAACTAAGAGCTTGGACTTAGTTTTATTTCGCATCTCCAAAAATCCAAAATACTCTCCATAGAAAAAGAACAAATGAGAGCTTGGACTCATTCTTCACCTTCTTCAATCTCATCAAACTCCAAAAGTCTGAGTTCGATACAAAGCTCCATGAAACGAGCTTCTGGGAATGGCTTCATGAAAATATCCGCGAGTTGATCATCAGTACGGATGTACTCCACACTGACATGATAGATTTATATACTGAAAAGCATTATGATTGGTATATTATGTACAAGGTTTATTGGTTAATATACTGGTAATCATAAATTTTGTATGTTCATCTCATGTCTGAATAAACAAACATGTGTCGTGAACGCTTTTATCCTATTATCTCGTCGATAGGGAGATCATACGGTGTGTAGGAGATCATGGAAGATCGTATGGATCATTTGACCTAGCGAGATGTAAATAGTCATCACAGCTGAGACAGTTCCAGGATAAACTGTCGGTGTAGGCTGCAGCATATGCGGATAAGCATCTTATCTTGGATGTCTTTGTATACTGGTGAGGGGCGCACATTGATGAGGACCTAAGTCGAGATCGATTCTTTTATCTGACATTAAAATAATCTAGATCTCTATGACTCGATGAGATCTTAAGCCTATATGAAGATACATAAGTGTACATGGATTGTGTATCACTTTGAGTTGCAGAGAAGGTTCTAGTTGAGCCTGTATATCTGTAATCTTGGGTGATAGCAATCTGTGCATGACTCTCTGGTATCTGAACTAGGTAACCACATCCGGTATAGGAAGGTGTCATTCCCTGAGCAGCTCAAAAGGTTCGTTATGCTAAAGTCCTGCAGGCTGATTAAGTTCAAGCATAAGTGAAAAGCTTTTGAGTGGATTGACTCAGGAATTAAAGATGTTAATTAATTAAATAGCTTGTCAGAGCTTAAATTAATTAACAAATGTCTGTAACCTTAAATGTGGGGATAAACCGAGTCCAATGCAACCCGTACCTCAAAACGTGGTAGCAAATAGGTATGACAGTATTGATTCTCTGGTGGCATGAATCAATATTAATTAATTAATTATATTCTGGGTTGAATATGGGATTTAATTAATTGATAGGCCTTCTGGTCCCTGGTCTGGCCCATGATAACTCAAGCCCAATAGGATTCTAGAATTTCCTATAAATAGGCCTCAGTTTCTAAGATCTCAACACACCATAATAGATCATAAGTTGCACACAGCAAACCAGGTTTTGGGAGCTGTGGTGATCGACCAGATCTAGAAACAGAGGAGCAAATTCTGCTTCTCAACCAGGCAAAGGATCTGATAGAGAATCTTCACCTGATTTTCAGATCGAGTTGGGATACAAATCAGAAGATCAGATCAGGAGGATTTTTCTTCTTCTCTCTCCTCTTATTTTCGAAAATAATTATTTATTTTCTATAGATTAATTTCCTCAATCTGTTAGGAAATTAAATCTCTGTGCGTGGGAAAAGATCAAAGGGAATCTCCGCGCACGCGTTCTTCAGAATTCATCAATCCAGGTATTCCGCATAAACCTCCTTATGCATTATAATAGGAGCATGCTAGGATTAATCATAGGCATTGTTAATTATTTTTTATATTCCAATTAACGATCCCGGCAAACGGACTTCGCGATTCAGTTCGCGATTCCCTTCATGACATCCTTCTTTCCAACATGATCACGAATGAAGTGGTGTTGTATGTCAATGTGCCTTGCCCTGGAATGATGGACTAGGTTCTTCGTTATGCACATCACACAGTTACTATCGCAATAGATGGGAACACATCCTGAGTCCAACAGCTAGCAGCACCAACGTATTAACCTTTTTTTGTTGACGTTGCAACCGAGTGTTGTTTCTAGTGAACCAGCTTATCAGTTGTTGGGGTACGGTGATAATCGGCCCACCTAAAGGTCCAAAACATAGCCCATTAATGATCTTGCAGGCCAAACAGCTGGTCAGCCCATGCAAAACAGCCCGCAAGGGAGCAGTTCAAAAGAAGAAGCAGTTCGACTAAACCAACTTGCAGGTAGCAGCCCGGCTGAAGCTGTTTGACAAGCTAAACTGAGGGACCCAACGGATACTAGGCAACTACTCAACGGTTGGAGAGCCATCAAACGGTGAGAAGATAAGATCACGAGATTCTTGATAATGGTTAGAGATGGGCAACATAACGGCTCCGATAAATCCGAAACCCGCTGCTCAACCAACCGGGCAAAAATCTACGAAACCTTAGCGAGTCCAAACTTCTACATATACCCCTTGTAACTACATTTTTCGACACCTAAGCTGATATTGAAAGCATACATTATTTTTTTCTTCTTTCTGTGTCCTTCTTAATCTACGCTTGTACAACCCGACGGACTAGCACTCATCGGGCTAGTTTTCGGGTTGTCTTTAGCAATCTCATTGTACAATGCAACTCAATTTATCGTATTATTGATTATTTATATTCCTAAGAATTATTTTTGCCTTTTTCTGTGTTATTCTTCTAAAAAGTTCCCAGGCTCTGTATCCGTAAAAAACAATCCCCAACTATTTGGCGCCCACCGTAGGGCCCCAGGAACATTTCTACACTAACCTTCTCCATAGGAAATGGCCGATGGTGGAAACGCCACGAACGTGAACGAAGCCAACACAGGAAGGACCGATACTCCGCCAGGCACAGGGCGAGGAACTCCCTAGGGGATAGGCCGTGGGAACCTCCCAGGCACGGGGAACGGAAATCCGCAGCGAGGAGGCGTGAGAGGGGCCCCGCCGCCCTAAAACACCGATGAGGTGCTGGCGATTTCTACAGAACATTCAATGCTACGCCACTAAACGAGCTGGCGTTCCTCCCGCCACCACCTTCCAGCATGGCGGATCCGCATGTGTCGCAGCTGATAGGACATGTGCAGACCACCAAGGCAGCGATCGAGAGGATGGAGGTGCAAATGGAGGAAATGGTGAGGTACGAACTCCTCAATAGGGAAAATAGGTGGCTGCAACACCAAACCAACGCGCGCCCCATCATCGAGGAGCCTAAGAGCACCGGTAGGGAGCATCAATCTGTGGCTCGGAACCTGGAAGCAGAGTTCAATCAAACTGATGGGGCTGCCAACGAGCGAACGACCCCATGAACTCCTAACGCAAATCCTCAGGCGCGCGATGACCAGGCAAAGATCCCAAACTAGGTCAACAACTTCGTGCTCACGCTGATAGAGCGGCAGTTCGAACAGAGGTTGAGTTACTTTGAGTCCATCATTGCCAAAATTTTGGGACTTCCACCACCAGAAAGGACAATACTGAGGGAGAACTATGCGGAATCCCTGTTCTCCTAGGAAATAGCAGAGGCCAAACTACCGGCCCGATTCACTCCACCGAGCTTCGTGCTTTATAACGGAACCAGTGACCTGTAGAACCACGTGGCCATGTACAAGCAGAAAATGTTTGCCCTAGTGATCCCAAGCGCCCAGCGGGAGGCATGTATGTGCAAGATCTTTGGGTCCAGTATCACTGGCCCCACACTCCAGTAGTTCATCAATTTGCCGAGATGTTCCATCTCAACGTTCGCCGAACTACACCAGTTGTTATTGCATCAGTATTTGAGTAGTCTGAGACTCCATAAATACCTCGACAACTTATATGCAATGATCCAGAGGTCGGTCAAACCACTAAGATCGTACTTATCCAGGCTCAACAAGGAGATGGTGGTCGTGCCAAACTATCCAAATAACACTGCAGTACGGGCATTCACCAAAGGCTTGGATGTGGACTCGAATCTCTACCGCGAACTCTCCTTCTACCCGTGCCAGACCATGGACGATGCACTCAACAGGGCCTGGGCACTGATCAAGTGGAAGGAAGATGAACCCTACAGAATAGCGCGCCGAAGCAGCGGAAGACCTGCGCCAAGAGAGGACCATCAATGTAAATCCCACAATAGGCATCCCCAGAGATCGCACCCGTATAATAAGTTGCCGCAGATTAGCAACCTGGGCCCACACATGCCCGAATACACCCTGTCGATTGAGCCGGCAGACTTGGTCCTGAACATACTCCGCTGGATGCCCGAAAAGGTGAAGTGGCCACAGAAAATGAAAACAGACCCTTTAATGCGTGATGTCCAGAAGTTCTGCGAATTCCATAACGACCACGTGGACACCACAGCAGACTACAGAGCATTACAACTAGAAGTGATCGAACTACTCAAGAAGGGCCTACTAACCGAGTTCTTGTTAGACAGAGGAAAGCGAACCTAGAACCATGAGAAGCATCCCGAGGAGCCGCAAACTAGCACGGGATCTACCCCCAAATCGCCTGTACCCGTTCACACCATCAACTGCATCACTGACGGCTCAAAAATCAGTGGGCATAACCCGGTCAGCCGCCAAGAAAGCCAGAAGGCTAACCCGCGAAGAAGCCATGGCACCCGGAAGAATCTTGAGAATGCACTGATCGAGTTCACGGATAACAAAGTGATGGGTCTCGACCACCCCCATGACGATGCAATTATGATCCCATTATTGATCACAAACACCCTCGTGAAAGGGATCCTAGTTGACAACAGGAGCTCGACCAACATCTTGTTCTTGCACGTTCTGAAGAAAATGAAGCTCCCTGAAGAAAAGATAGTGCGAAGCCAGATGCCCCTGATTGGCTTCAACAGAGGTGTTCAGATAGTTCTCGGAACGGTGACTCAGCCAACCTACTGCGGAGGAACCCACCACGACGTCTCATTCATGGAGACACCCCAAGTTCCTACAACGCCCTGCTAGGACGACCCTGGCTCCACCAACTCAAGGTCGTGCCATCCACCTACCACCAGGTCATCAAGTTCACATCAAGATAAGAATTTTTTAGGCTAAAAGTGGCTACAAGTGGTTTTGTGCAGGGTTAGTGTTTGGGATAAGGCTAAGAAAAGAAATGCCTAAAAACATTTTCACCAAGTTTTACATCAATACAATCTCAAGAGAGAAATAAGCCAAATTCTAGAATCCAACTGCAAACTTAATCCCACTTGAAAGAAAAATAGGCACAAATCTCACTTGGGTTAATTTGTTCTTCCCTAACAGTCATCAAATCCAAACCAGATAAATCTAGAAAAATCAATCATCAGAGAGCGACTCAATATGCGGTATTCTCCTATCATCGACTACTCATCATGCAATCCTAATCATCTCAATTCTAGTGTAGATCAATCATCATTAAAAGTTTTATAGATAGGGAAAGATTAGTACTAAATCTCAAGTAACACTTAAATAAAACCTAAAGAACAAGAAAAGAAGAGAGAGGCGAGCCCCAGTCAGCCAACATCCATCCCACACACACGCAAAGCACAAACCCTAGGTTTATCACCCAGAACCTTTCTGCGAGATTTTTAGCTTTATTTCGTTTGATGTGAGATTCTCATGTATGTATTTATTTCTCTAGAACTTGCTTATTTTCTGTTTCGAGACTGCATAGTGTGCACAAGTTTAGGAGATGATATTAGGCCATCTTTGTTAACCCAATATTCTAAACACTATCCCTTCACAATTTAATTTTCCCTAGTTAGCCACATTGAGCCTTTTCAATTCTTTTCTTGTCTATGAGCTTAAGAATGTGTTGGTTTCGCTCGTATCTTGAGTTGTGGTGTATGGGGTGGATTGATGTGAATTGCAGATAAAAAATGATTAATTAGTGGTTGATGCAAAGTTGGGTGTTAAAATAGCTCAAAAGAAATTAGAATTCTCATAAGCCCTCTGAAAAAAATGTGTACAAAGTGTTGAAAGGGTATAAGAGATACAAAAGAGCTAGGAAGATTTTAAAAAAAAGAGAAAAGAGATGAGTTTATCAATGTATTGGAGGCGATAAGGTGATGATGCTAGAGAGTGGTTATATTTTGTTGAGTCGGCCAGCTTGATGAATTTCAGTCACTTGCCCATGTTTTCCTACCTTGTCACAAAAAGCCTACATTACAACCGAATGAAAGTCCTTTTTGATCCAATACTTGTGTACACATTTTAGCAGTGGAGATATTAGAGAATTTTCAAGCCTATGGTTGAAATTTCGTCATACATGTGTTGAGTGCTTTCATTTAAACCTTAAACACTTGAGAGTGGAGCGATACACTTCCCGTGAGTTCTTCCACAGTTGATGGATTATCTATCTCTTTCAAATTTCTTGTGTGTAGTAGATTTTTTATTATTGATTGTGATGAATCTTGTGAGGCATTTTACTTTAACTACATGATCTTGTGATTTCTTTCTTGCCTATTGATCGAGGACAATCAAACGTTCAAGTTTGGGACTCACTTGTCTATGTTATTTTCTAGTGTTTTATATAGTTTTGTTGAGTTTATTAACATATTTTATGCATGAGTCGAATTTATGGGGTATTATACTTGTGATGGTAAGATTTTGCAGGTTTTAGGCCAAATTCATTGGAAACTCGTACCAAAAGTAGTTGATGTTCAAAGAAATAGTCACGACTTCTTCCACGCATGGCCTAAGATCTTCGAATTCGCTTTCCAATGCAAGTGGAATTGGGTCAAACGGAGTTCGGGGGCAAAACATATGGCCAAAATCGTGAGACTACGCAGAAGTGTCGAAAGGGGCGAAAATGGTCTTAGTTTCGACCGACGAGAAGACCACATCAACCGACGTAAAAGATCCACGTCGACCGACGCAGACCCAGAAAAAGGAAAATTCGTGATTCTTATGGTTATATCTTATTTTTTGCCCTAGATCCCAAAATGCACACTTCTACCTCTATACATACCTATATAGCTTGAGTTTAGAGAGGATTATTCATCATTCAACTAGTTTTTAATTATTGTTCAAGTTTTTGAGAGTTCAAGACTCGAAAAACCTTTATTTTTATTGTAAGTTTTATTATGCAATTTAATAAATTTTTTCTTGTGTTTTTCCCATCATGAGTGGCTAGAAACCCTAGCGGGTTCTAGGGTTATGTATAATTAATCATGTTTGCATGTTAGATTAATCAACTCAATTTGCATGGTTTCAATTTCTAGTTTATTTGATTGAAATTAGAATTGATGATGGATCAAGAGATGAATTTTTCTATATTTATACCAAGAGGAGAAAATTAATAACAGGGAAAGGAATTGAATATAATTGGTTTTCTGTCTTAAAAGGAAGAGTGATCAATTATAGGGAATTAAATCTATGTGTTTATTGAGGTTGATTATTATTGTGTTCTTGAGGCCAACCAAGCATATACAGTCACATTGATAGTAATCTAAGTTAAAATTGCCCAACCAAGGAATTTAATACTTTATTTGAAATCCTACTATTGTAAAGTTGATTGATCTCACATGTATTCTGATTGATTATTTGCCCTAGAATCTATGTTCTTTAATATTGTTATCCAAACCCTTTAAATTTCCGCATTGTTGTCTTTATTTTTCAAAAAAAAAAAAAAACAAGTTTTTATTTACTCA
Source organism: Plectranthus barbatus (assembly GCA_026898455.1). Lineage (NCBI taxonomy): Eukaryota > Viridiplantae > Streptophyta > Magnoliopsida > Lamiales > Lamiaceae > Plectranthus > Plectranthus barbatus. Next base: position 212,690 of record JAPKLW010000028.1, on the reverse strand, counting down.
AACAATAAGTCTTATAACTGTGATTAGTACATGAGATAGTTTTGTTACACAATTCTTTGGGTTCGACTACCTTTGGGTATATTATAAATTTATTTGCCACTGTATTTTTAATTTATCTGCGAATTTTGTAATGATCAAGTGACACGAGTCAGTTATGTAGATTCATGCTCTAAAGTAGCAAGAGGGGAATTTTTAACCTTAGCACCCATAGAGGTGGTGACTGGTAGAATCACTGCTCTTTTCGTTTTGCTCACAATCATATATGTAGATGTGAAAATCCTGCAAATTGAGCAAGATGGATCTAGTCCATTTGTAGACACAAAATAGTTTAGTCGTGTCGACCAATTGCTCTGATATCACTTGTTGGTCCAAAAAGGCCAGATTAAAAATGCAGCAGAATATTGAGAAGAGTGTTGTGGCCGAACTGACAATTACTCAAGTCAGTTTGAACTCTAAAAGATGGTTTTAGCTCATAAAGTTATTTAACCAAATTCAAACTATACACCAACAACTTATTAAGTTGTTGGTTTCAAAAGTGCGAGCAACAATAATAAGAGCGGAAAGCGCTAAATAACACAGGATATTTATAGTGGTTCGGATGTCAAATAATCCTACGTTTACTCTTCAATTTCCATAAGGATCGGAAATTATTAGAACATGGTTACAAAATGATGTAACTGGTCTTTAGGAATCGCAAGAAGCTCCTATATCCTCCAGTTGTATGAGCCCAGCTTGTTTAAATTGTAGCAGCTATCGTCAGGTAAATCAACTTTACCATGAACGCGTCACTGGGCCTCACCAACTGGAATGGTTTTGAGTTTCATTTCTTCACTAAATGAAATCGGTGGTTAATCTATACAAGATTAATAAAATGGAACTACTCTAACCAAATAATTGACTCATAATTGGGTTCGACATCAAAACTAATGACAAACTGACATTATTTCCAAACACATATCGAACTAAAGTTCTATAAATTAGGTATAATGAAGTATTTATCGTAAATGGAAAATATAAGTTGAAACTCAGTTCCAATAGGCTTGATGAATGAAATTCGGCCCATAATTGACCAAAAACCAATCAATTCCCATTGAAATGTGCAATCCCCATCAGCCTTAGAATCGGTTGATTTCCTTGAGCTACTCACTAGAATAGGTCAATTTAGTCGTGTACGGATTCTTCGGTTTAAATTGATCGATTTTCGTCTCTTTTCATAAGAATCGATCGATTTGATCGAGGAAGGAAGGGAAAGAAATCGTTGATCCCTCTCTCTTCCTTGAAAATAATTCATGTTTATTAAAATATAAAGCATCCAGAACGTTTTTCAAAAGGTAAGTGTAAAAACTGTATAGCAATAGAGAAAGGGCGTGTGATAGCTCTTGCAATTGAATGTAAACAAGTCAAATTGAAACGTACATATTTTAGTGAGAAATTAATGGACTAATTGAAATCTAACTATCCTCAGCTGAATTTAATTAATGTATAGTTGTATACTAGTGTACTTCATTCAATAATGTTTTCTATTCGCACTTCATTTATTTTATCTATTAATTAAAAATTGCTATTTTGTTAAAATACATAAACTCCTAAAGAATTTCAAATGTAATATATTTAAAGAAGTTTTAATTCATATATTATGCATATTTTTATTTTTCTCAATTTTAGATGCCAATGTGCAGTAACCATTAGACATTAATGACATCGTTCTTTTGTTTTCGAAAATAATTTCTTGTTATTTTTGTTTAAATACAATTTTTTTTAGCATTTTTAATATACTTTAGAATTCCTGTATGAATAAAAGAGATCAGCACTTATTCATGAATTCCGAATCAAATACTATAAATTATAAAGCTCATGTATAATTTTAATTAATAAACAAAATTTACTAAATGACCTCAAACGAGTTATTATAATTTAAGTTGGGATTAAGTAGCTCAGAAATAGTAACTTAAGTTCGTTTACATCCTATCCAGAGCTAACAAAAAGATTTTTTTCCTTTTTCTAATTTAATTTAGGTAAAAATAAAAACATACATATAAATTCGATGTTTTGTGTATTTTAAATAAGATAACCCATTTAAAAATAATTTTCTTGTTCATTGAATGTTTTAAAATGAACAGATGAGATTAATTCTTACTTATTTAATTATTAGTTTAATTATATCAAACGTTACTTAATTATTGAAATTAAAGGTTATTTTAGTCAATATTCCATGTAACAGCTATTTAGTTATTTTCGTAAATATTATTATTTGATACATTATGTTATATTGCTTGATACATTCTATCTTATTACTTGGTTCATTGTATGTTATTGCTTGAAGAATATATCACGTTTTTTTTTATTTAATATTCTCTCTCCTGATTATCACATTCTCTGAAACTACTACGGAACTTTAATTAATTATAACTCTGTCAATTAAAATTATTTTTTCATGTATTATATATCAAATTAAAGGTTTTTTAATTGTCTTTCAAAAGATATCCATATTGCATATATTTGGAATAAGAAAAAGAATCAAGCAATTTAAACAATAGATGAAACAAATAAAATTTAATGTATGAAGCAATAATATTATATGTATCAAGCTGTAAACCTTCATGTATCAAGCAATAAAAATTATGAATAATAATTTAATAAATAATCGTCCGGCGGCAAAAGTGATTTATTTTAAAAATCATACTACATTAAAAAATATTAATAATGATCTAAACAAGCATTATCAGTAATCTATTCAAATATTAAAATATAATGTATCAAGCATTATTAATAATCTATTGCAATAAAATAGTATATATCAAGCAATAAATACAATTAATCAAATAATGGGTGAAAATGAATTACGCGATAAAATCGAACGTATCAATTCATAGATAAAAATAAATCAAGCAATAAAATAATGTGTATTAAGAAATAAAATAGAGAGAAATCATGAAATAGCCATTTTGGCTATAACACATATCGATTTTAGCCAATTTTATGTACATCTCACGAAAATGGCCAAAAGTACTTTTTTTCAGGTATGTGTCATACTTTTCAGGTTTTTTGAATTTTGAGATTTGACAAAAGTAATAAAAATATTTATATAAGTGAAAATGTTGGAGGGACCGAGTGTGATTCAGTAAAAATATCTGAAAAAATATTAATACTCAATTTAATAAAAATTAATCGATTCAAAAAAATTTTAAAAAAACCGAGTGCAACCGAGTGCGACGCCGACTGCGACCCGAGTGCGACTCATTGTTGACACGTGACTCAGAGTAAGTGGCCGACACGGTAGCGACTCCGACTGCGACCGAGTGCGACCGAGTGCGACTCGGTCAAAATAATAAAAAAATAAAAAATCAGTCAAATATTAATGTGAAACCCTACATTTTGGTCCCCCCCATTCGCATTCGGCGTTTTTTCTACTTCACAGATCGCAGTCGTTCCCTCCGGCCGTCGAGCACCCCCGCCCGTCCAGCACCGTCGCCGTCGCCGTCGCCATGGCCGCTGGTTATGAGGTTAGTTTCAAAATTGATTTTTTGGCCTATATATTTCATGAATTAAGCATAATTTAGCAAAATTTGTAGTGAAAATCGTGTGTTATTAAATTGTTTGATGTGTGTTTATTTTTGGATTTATATTGTTGATAAATGTTGAATTATTTAAGGGTAATTGTTGAATAATTGTTTGGTTAATTTCGTGTGTATGAATATTTTGATGGAAATTTGTGTCTATTATTAGGGTAATTTCGTGTGTCTATACATTTTGGTTAATTGTTGATAAATGTTGAATTATTTTGATGGATTATTTAATCTATGAATTATAATTTATTTTTTGTTTATTAGGGTAATGGTTGAATTATTATATTTGTGGTTTATTAGGTAGATGTAATCGTGCTTTTCACATTTGAAATGTATTTGTTTATTTTAATTGTTTATATGTCTATTATTGGTTTATTAGGTAGGGTAATTGTTTATTTCTTATTTTAATCTATGTAATCGTGTTTTGTTTTTTGATTTAATGGTTATTTGGAATTTTTTGTAGTTTTTAGGATTAATTTATCATTATTTAATTGTGATGGTATTATATGTGCAGATTGAATGGATTAGACGTGAGTTACATGGTGCATCTAGTAAAATAAACTTATGCACTAAAGTTTCTGTATTAGATCACATAGATGTAACATTACGGTCTGTAGGAGGGGGGCAGTTGGTAGAACAGTTCAAGAATGGACCTTTTGGGAACTTATTAAATTGAAAAAAGCAGGGTCCAAGTGCATCTCAAGCACTTTTAGAATTATTAAGTTACCAAATTAGATCTCCCAACCCATCTGAATTATGGTTTTTAATTGGTGGTCAACCTATTAGATTCTCAGTGACGGAGTTTGCCCTAGTGACTGGTTTTATGTTTGGATCTAGTAGTTTTGATGTTGCTGGACAGTATGACCCATCTAGTACTACAGTTTATGTACAGTTTTGTGGTGGTAGGTCTATTAGTGCGAGGGATTTGTTAGGTCTATTCAAGGATACCAAAGTAGATAAAACTAGACATGACTTGTACTTGAAGGTGGCTAATATCCTAGCATTATGGTACTTCGTACTTGGGTATTCGGAGAAGCGCAAGATAGATCCCTTGATGTATGAATTAGTTGATAGGTGGGATATTTGGTGTGGATTTCCATGGGGTGCATACGCGTATCAGTTTTTACTTCATTATATAGCGTATGTTCCCACCACAGTTGCTGAACTTGGTCAAAGCTTTCATCTTGGTGGACCGATTTGGGCTTTGCAGGTAAATTATTGTAAAGTTTATTGCTTCATTGTTGCGAGATAATTTTAATTAACCAGGACATTTATTTGTGTAGGTATGGTCTTACGAGGCCATTCCGAAACTGGGAGCTGATTGTTGTACAGTGAAATCGCCGAGGGTTATTCCAAGATTTTTGAATTGGAAGTTTAGCAGGCCAGAGACTAAGAATTGGAGTACTTTTTTTGCTGATCCGAGTGTAAGTAATTGCGATAAATATTTTTAGATTTTTAAATATATTTACTTACAATTTTTTTCTTATTGCAGCTATCATCCTTGTCTTTTCTATATCCTACTGCTGAGGAGGAGCGCAGTGCATATTATCTGTCTAGTCAGCAAGAGAATCCCATTGGCGTGCCATTTCACGTGCCTGAGAATCCAGTACGCCCAACCAGGAGACGAGATGACGGTCTCCCTATTCTATTTCGTCGAGCACCCCATGCAGGAGGAAGTGGACATGCTGATGAGGGGGCGACATGATGATGAGGGGCGACATGATGATGAGGGGTCCAATGCTGGTCATGAGGGTTTAGGGGGAGACGATGATAAAGATCAGGGGCATAATCTGGCTGGAGGGTCTCGTGAGGGAGGACGGCAGGATCCACCAGACTCCGGAGGATCTCGTAGGCGCAATCGTTCGACCCGACATGGTTCTTCATCTAGTGGGTCCTCTGGTGATTCTAGGAGATTTCGTGGATCACGGAGATTGATTGCGCTGATCCGAGATACAGTAGCTTCAGCTGTTACTGCTGCGGTGAATGCTGCAGTGCCAGCGGCGGTTGAACGTGCATTCTGTAGCTATGGATGTAGACATGATGATGTTGCCGAGTCTAGCCGGAGACGTGAGATGGAGAGGTTGCCGGATCAGTCGCCACTGCGTGAGTAGGAGCAGGATCAGTCGCCACTGCGTGAGCCCCGCAGGCATAGTTCAGTAGAGACTGGTCGGCGTCGCAGGGCCAGACCAGGTGCTCATAAGCGTCGCAGATATAGTTCGGCACAACCACTTGATATACCCGGGACTTTAGCCACTCCGAGCCATTTAGATATACCCGACAGTTCAGCTACTCCGAGGCAACTTGATATACCCGGCAGTTCAACCACTCCGAGCCATTTTGATATACCCGGTAGTTCACCCACTCCGATCCATTTTGATATACCAGACTTGTTATCCAGCCCCGTCAGCACTTATAAGTTATTTATGTTATTGTATATTGTCACAATAATTATGTCTTATAATAATGTGTAGGTTGGAGATGGACGTCCGTTGGGAATCACCATAGCGATTTATTGCAGTTATCATGATTGGTGACAGTCTGGACAGGCATTCCGAAGTTTTATCTCTAATGGTCAAACGTTCCAGCTGCGACAAAGTTGGTTCACTCATATTGAAAACATGAGTGAACAACTTGATGACTGCATGATTGAGTGGTATACCCAGATCAGACAGAAGACTAGACCACCTAAAAGACGTTTTGTCAGGCCAGAGTTCTATGTAAGTCAATGTCATTCCATTTTCACGCATCTTTATTTATCTTATTTTATAAACTAAATGGAGTTTGTTGTTTATGTTTTTAAAGGAATTAATGAAAAATACCAAGAGAGATGAATATTCAGCACGGCTCCAGCAATTTATTAGAGGGATGGACTCATCGACATCGACTGATTGGTTTGGAGCAGATGAGGTCAGTCAGCTCCATATTTTATTTTAGTTATATTAATAAAAATATATAACTTAAATTAATTAATGATTATTTTTTTCGCAGATTATTGTTCCATGCAAAGTTAGGAAGAGGTGGTACATTGTTTCCATTTGGATCACGAGTTGGACTGTTGAGGTGTTTGATGCATACTGTACGTCGCTGGAAATGCCTCAAGTGCAGAAGATACTGAGCGAGATAAGAAAAATGACTGATCATTTTCATTGGTATCTCCGGAGATGTGGGTATTGGGATCAGAACACATTGGGGTTGCGCGAACCCGGTGTAGGTAAGATGGCCGTGTCAATGGTTTACAAATTCAAGAGCACTGTTCCACGCCTTCACGATATATTCGCTTGTGCGCACATGGATCAGAAAGCATTTGGAGTACCTACTATTGCATGGATGGAAAATGTTGACAATATACCTAGATATAGGAAATATCTAGCTATGATGTTTTACCTAAACACTGTTTGGGTTTGGTTTCATTTTGGACATGTTTGTATTTGAATTGATTTGTACTTGGACTTATTTTATTCTTCGACAAACACTTCATTTTATTCATTACAACAAACGCGATGATGTTATTCATTACAAACAAAGTCGAAATCCACTAATTGTTCGTAGTTCGATCTGGACATGTGCGCTTAGCGTGGGTTTCAGATCTGCATATACTGCATTTTTTCTGACCGCGTTGCCTACTACTTGAAGATTGACCAATATCGGCACCTGATGGGCGTCTACGAGATCTAGGTCGTCCAGCTTGACGAGAGATGATTGGAGGCAGGACACACAACGAACTTGCTTCGGCAAAAACATCCCATTCGTCTTGCGGTGGCAGTGACTGAACGACTCCACCGTATATTTCTCGCCAAGTTGATGTCTTATAGTAATGACTTACATAGTCGTACGGGTTCAACCCAACATGACTGTGACAATTACGATTAAGTTAATAACATAGTATAAAATGAAAATTAACTTAAATACGTTTACCTAATTGCCGCAACCGCATGCGAGCACGGGATGAGGTCCAGTTGAATATTATACTCACCGAGTATGGCTTCCGCATCAAAAATAAGTTGAATGTTGCTTCTTAATGCGGCTATGGAAATGTTGCCGATTGGTATGTAAACCAGTCGTTCTTGTCCGCTAATGTAGTTGCACGAGTCATCCCATTGCCCATTGTAGTGAAGAATTACGTTGCACCAATTCTCCATTTTGAGAAACAAAAGAATTTATTTTGATGAAGATAGACGGAGACTGAAAGTGAAAGTGAAAGTGAAAGTGAAACAAAAGCTGTAGTGCGAAGATATGTTTATGCCACCACAAACTTCACTTCAATTATATAAGTTAGAAAGAGTGTCGGCAAATAGTTGAAGGAAATACAATTGATCAGATAAAAAAAATTGAATTGATTTAAATTTTCAACAATATTATGTACGATTCATTACTCTTCACATAATATTTCAAACAACTTATATCATAGGTATGCAGTGTGCATGGACTCATCATATCAATATGTTTGAACACTTTATTGCACTAATATGCAATAGCAAAATAAGTAAAAAAATCTCGTGCAAAATCAACTCAAAAGTATACCAAATAGATTTTTATAAATTAAATAGGAAGATTTAGATTTTTAAAATTTAAATATAAATTTAAAACATGAAAAAAAAATTTATTGAGTGAGACCGGGTCGCCACCGATCCCACTCGGTGGCACTCGGGTCTCACTCGGTGGGACCCACAATATATATTTAAAAATAAATGAAATGAGTGTGACCGAGTCGTAACCGTTCCCACTTGGTGGCACTCGGTTCGCACTCATGTGGGACCCACAATTTTTAAAATAAAAAATGAAATGAGTGCGACCGAGTCGCAACCGTTCCCACTCGGTGGCACTCGGTTCGCACTCATGTGGCCCCCACAATCAACAATTTATACGAATTTTATATAAAAAAAAACGAGTGAGACCTGGATTTTCCATTTTCATTTTTAAAAATTCCGATAGCTACCCTAATTATTTATTTTCGTGGGTAAATAAATAGATTTTGGTTCATAAATCTATAAAATTAGTTATCAACAAATTTTAACTAAAAGATTAGACATATAAGTCAGAATAATTGCAGTCAAATGATTTGTAAACTAATTCCAATGTTAAAAATTATACTTTTGACTAAAATTGCAATGAGTTAACAAAAGTGGCTAAAATTGATATGTGTTATAAGAAAATGGCTATTTCAGATAATTTACACAATAAAATATGCCCATTCAAACAATGAGCTATAGGGAATCAAACAATGGATGAAAATGATTTATCAAACAAGATGTTATAATGTATAAAAAAATAAAATATAAAATAGTATAATGAAGTGTTATCAAGTTTTAAGATACAATGTAACAAGCTATAATTTAGCATTTATCAAGCAATAAAATATAAAGGATAAAAAATAAGATTTAATATATGAATCAATAAATATATAATTGAAGAATAATTTGAATAATAAAAGAAAATGAAGAATAGAGGACATAAAAAAACTGACATGAAAAAAGAAAAATAAGTGAACAAAGTACTTAAAAATTGGAGGATAAATATTAAAATTAACTACCATAATATTTGGACGAAAATTTCCTTAATCCCATATTAAATAAATTTGAAATTTAAAATTATAATTCATCACAACCATTTATTTTATAAGATCAAACGGATAAGATTCATTCTTATTTTTAATATACCTATTTATTATTATATGATCTCATCCATATATATATATATATATATATATATATATATATATATATATAGGGTAGTGATCAGGTGAGAATAGGAGTTACTATGAGAAATAAGAATAAATCTCGCGCGTCCATCTCATCAAATCGACGAACAGGATTCATTCTCAGCATATTGAAAAACGCGGCATTTTTGCCCCAATATCGTGCAGTTTTAGTCTTTAAAGGCTAAAACTGTAAAAATATTCAAACACAAACAACAACCTGCATTTTAAACCCGATTTACTTCATTTTTAGCCCAATTTACTTCATTTTTAGCCCGATTTACTTCATTTTTACATAAATACGAATTAAAAAAAATTAAACATCTTCTTCTTCAAAGCAACAACACGAGCGTAGTCTCTATAAAACTCAATACCAACATCAACAGTTCTTAAAACTATGCCTTAAAATGCTTCATCTTATTAACACACTTTGGAATAAATGAACATGTAAGATACAAAAATGCACAAAGTTAACACTAAAGATTCACAATATAATAGAAAAAATGAACGTCGATCTGAATAAAATTAAATAATTTTTTTTAAACTATATTCATGCATAATTAACGTCGGGACCGAACACGAATGCGAAATCCTGAAACAAAGAAAAAAAATCTGATCGACAAAAGAAATATAAATCAATTCGAACAAAGAAGGAATAAATGAACATGTAAGATACAAAAATGCACAAAGTTAACACTAAAGATGCACAATATAATAGAAAAAATGAACGTCGATATGAATAAAACAAATTTTTTTAAACTATATTCATGCATAATTAACAACGTCGAGACCGAATACGAATGTGAAATCCAGAAACAAAGAAAAAAAAAATTGATCGACAAAAGAAATATAAATCAATTCGAACAAAGAAGGAAGAAGAAATCAAATCGCGCGAAGAAAGGAATAAAAAATCTAATGAGATACTATTTCAGATTTAAAAAAAAGCTAAAATTACAAAAATAACCTTAATTTTGCAAAACTGCAGGATAATCGAGGAAAACTGCACATGGAGTAAAATAGATCATGAGCGTTGAAATCACAAAATCAAAGGCTAAGATTTATTCTTATTTCTCATACTAAAAACTATTCTCATATGATCACTACTCTATATATATATATATATATATATATTTGCAAAACGTGTATAGTCTATTAATTATTATGCTTGTGTGGAAAATACGAATTTAATTATTTTGATTAGGAAATGGAATTATTGGCATCTCATAGGTTTCTTTTATTGCACTCAATTAGACCTACGTGTTTAGTAGGGTGATCAATCAAAATGAGTCTTATGGTTAGTCAACCCTATAACATTTTTTGTAATAAAAATAATTTGATTAAAAATCTTTATATAAGAGGAAAAACTATAAATTTAAGTATAATGTATTGATCAACTTTAAAATTTATGTTAACTTTCTTCGGTTGAAGAATTATATCCTAATAAATACTCCCTCCGTCCCGGCTGAATTGTCCCGGGTTGACCGGGCACAATAACCAAGGAGTGTGAGTATAAAGTAAGTTTAGTGGAATTAATATTTTATTGTTGAGTGTGAAAAAGTTGCTTTTTTAAGTAATGAGACAATTGAGGTGGGACGGACGAAAAAGGAAAGTGGGACAATTGAGGTGGGACGGAGGGAATAACTTACTCCGACATTTCGTATTATTGAATTTTATCATAATATTTGTTTATATTTGTTTAAAATACTTTAGGCGATAAATGAGATTAAAAATAAGTTGAATCACAAATTATAATTATGAGTCAATCAAGTTTAATAATATGTGATTGGGCATATTTTTAACTTTATCAATCATTTAAAGCTTTTTTAACAAATAAAAATAAAAATTGAAGTAAAATTCCATGATTTGAAAATGTTGGCGCTAAGTTTTTCGTACTTTATCAAACATTGTAACTATAATTCTATCGCTTAAGTATGAGAACATAGTTCTTAAGTTAAAAATTGAGCTTAATTGTTCCGATTATCAATTCAAATTCTTATGAGAATCCAAACCAAATTGAACAATCCAATTTGCTTCAATCGATTTGAAGCTTCATATTTTGATTTGGTATCAGCCTATTATATCCCTATCTATCCTTTTACAAATTACCAAATTTTAAGAAGTATATATTAGGAAATATTCCTACTCTTTATTGATTGTTTTGATGTATCAAATACTGTATAAAAATCACTAGTTTAGAGTATATCTAAATTAGCTCTAGTTTGTGCAAAACTTGTAATGTTATGTTTATGATATCTATTAAGTTGTAATAAAGCTAATCAAAACAAACTAGCAATCCACCTTTGGAATGCGCAAGAACTTGGAAGAAACTGGTAATCAATTTACCAGTTTGGGATTTACCTCTCACATAAACCGGTAGATGTTACCAACTTGGAGCAGACCAACTTACAAGATATCTCAACCCGCACATATAGACAAAGAAAATAAAGTAAGAGGAATGTTTTTAAAAGCCAGACTTTAAGATTGAAGATTACTTAAAGTCTGGAGATCCTAGTGTTCAACTAGTTCGAGTTCCTCGGGCTGAATAAAAGAGTCGTTCTGACACCAAGGACAATGTCAACACCCTATGTCAGAAAAGCAGGAGCAGGTGCAGATTTTCTGGAAAGCAACATGTCTTTTGCAGAAAACAAAGACTTTAGATTTAACAGCATCCATATTGTCTCCAAATAGCTACTTTTTCGAACCTCTCGCTCTTCGTGTATTAATAGAAGAAGTGCGCAAAGAAGAGAGGGTTATCGATTGAGATCTACCTCACCGAATTTCAAACCAAGCAACGAAACTCAGCAAGTTGCAAACTCAAGGTTCTAAAATTCTAGGCTTTTTCTAAGCTAACTTGTGCCATCTCTGGACACGGGACTTGTTGCTTTCAAGCACAAGTTTATTCTTTGTGTTCTTAATTTTCAAGTAAGAACACAACAATCGCACCTTATCTTCAAGTTATGATTCTTATGGGCATCTAGCCAAAGTGATCGATGGATCCGGAAAAAACCCTAAAGTTCCCATGTCCCAGAGGGGGAGACTGTGTGGTGCGCTCACACTACAAGTCTGTGGAGCGGAGAAAGCTACGGCCTTGGCGAGTGAGCAAGTGGACTGGAGGACACGGTCATTCATCAGCTTGCGATATATCGTGAGAACCTTTTTTCTGAAGCTTAGTGTATTCCAGACTTAAGGTTTGAAGAGATGACGTAGGGCTTTTGTGTCCGAACCTCTATAAATCATTTTACATTTAGTGTTTTATTTACATTCTGGTAAGGGTTCAAAACTTAACACTATCTAAGTGTTGTAGTATAACTCGAATTGGATTAAATCTCAAACTCGCTAACAATCAGTTTTTAAAAACACAAACTGGTGAGTAACAACCAGTTTTTAAGTGAAAGTTTCTCATTAATTTATTTCCGTTGTGCATATCGAAACTCTGATCTCAGGACCAAGAGTAAATTTTTAATATTTCACAACACATTAAACATAATTCACTAATCACGTACTTAACATAATCTATACATTTAATACATCAAATAAAGCACAATTTAAATTAATTTAATAATCTAAATTAAAAATAAGCGTATTAGGTATCTGTAGACATTACAAGAAAAACATTGAACAACAACACTAAAAAGACAACACTTTTTGTTGAAAAGTGTTGTTGTAGACTAAAAAAGTGTTGTTTTAAATAAAAGCGTTGTCTTTTAGTAAAATAATATGCTAAAAGACAACGGTTCTATACTAGTGTTATTCTTTACGTGTTGTTTATTATCAAAAAGACAATAATTATTAAAAATACACTAAAGGCAAAGGTTTTACACAAGTGTTGTTGTTTACGTGTTGTCTATGATAAAAAAAGACAACAGTTGCTAAAAATACGCTAAAAGACAACGGTTTTACACAAGTGTTGTTGTTTACGTGTTGTCTATTATAAAAAAGACAACAGTTGCTAAAAAATACGCTAAAAGATAACAGTTTCACACTAGTGTTATTGTTTACGTGTTGTCGATTATCGAAAAGACAACAGTTGCATTTGTGTGTAGTTATTCTAATTTGTTTTAAAAAAATTTAGTGATTCTTATTTAATTGATAAAAATAATCTGTAATATTTTTAAGAGTTGAACGTTACATTTGGTGTATTTTATAGTTTTCTTTATAGTATTTTATACTTAATTTTTATTTTTGTAAAAATAATAACTAAATTTAGGAAACAAGATAATTAAATATAAAATAAAACACTATTAGATAGTAGAAGATTTTGTCCATATTTCTAGCTGCTACAATAATAATTGTGCATGGTAAAACCACCTTGTCGATAACCAAAAGATCATAGGTTTGAAATACCTTTGAAACATGTGGGTATGTGAATTTTAAATTAATAACTAAGGGGAATTAAATATGTTTAAATGATTATTCAAAAAAATACATGAAGTGTTTAAAAATACTTGATTTTAAGACTAATTATAAAATATGAAATGACAAAACAAAAATGTGCTAATTTATTTGATTTATATTAAAGATACATTAAGAATTATAACTATAAATGATATAGAATTCATGTAATTTGTGTGTGTTGTTTAGATGGTAGAGCTCTTGCGTATCATGCAAGAGGTCTTGGGATCAATACCACACTTCTCCGTTCTTATTTTTTTTTCATGTTCTAGAAAAAACAACGGTTTAAAAGACAATAGTTTTAAATCCGTTGTCTTTTTTAGAAACGACAACGGTTTTAAAACCGTTGCCTTTTAGTACCAACTTACAACAACACTTCAAAATGTCCTACGTCAACCCTTTTTAACCATTGTTTCACTTTTTTCTTGTAGTGAGATTTGAATTCAACTTCAATCAAAAATACCTCAACTCGAAAAAAAATCAAAATTATGATTTGGTTTTGTTGGAGTGGTCTCAATACCTAGCTCGAAAAGTAGTTCGAGTGGGTCTGGGACTGGGTCGATTGTAGTTCGACGGAAGTGGGTCGAGCTGTGTAGGTCGAGGAACTCGAGGAGCAGTTTGAGTTGGATAGATATGGAAAAGATATGGTGCATATTTTGTTTCCTTGTTGAACTAAATTTATTCTTATCAGTTTAGGATTTAGATAAGAATAAATCTATTTAGATTTAGATATATCTTAACATATCTAGGTTTTATATTCCTTATGTGTTTAGGAATATCTCCCTATAAATGCCCCTTCTCCCCACCAATTGTAATTGTCATACTTTCGTAATTTCTTCACCATAATAAAATCATCACCGAGGCTTGAAGAGTGGACGTAGAGCTTATGCTCGAACCACTATAATTTTGTGTTCTTGTATTTTCTATTAGTTATTTGTGTCGCAATCGCTTCAATTCACAACAAATTGTTGCAGTGAACGTGGAGGAGGAAGGATTGCGATGGGTTCATCCAAGTTCGAGGTGGATCGCTTCATGGAATCGAATGATTTCGGTTTGTGGAAGTTGAAGATGCAAGCGTTGTTTATGCAGCAAGGCTTGGACGGTGCCTTGAAGGGAGAGGCTGGGTTACCTGACATAATGACGGAACAACAGAAGAAAGATACACTGGCGAAGGTGCACAGTGCGCTGATTCTGAGTCTCGGAGATACGGTGCTGAGGAAGGTGTCGAAGGAGAAAATAGCAGCGGAAGTATGGACCAAACTGGAATCCTTATATATGAAGAAATCCCTGCGAATTGGCTCTATCTTAAACAATCGTTGTATTCGTTTAAGATGCAAGAAGGAAGACCGATCAACGAGCAGCTCGACGAGTTCAATAAGTTGATCCTCGATCTGGTAAATATCGATGTGGCGATAGGAGATGAGGATCAGGCATTGATGTTGTTGAGTGCGCTATCAAAGAGTTATTCGAACTTCAAGGAAGCCTTGATGTATGGAAGAGAGTCATTGACCATGGATGAGGTTCAGTCTGCTCTAAGTTCGAAGGAGTTAAATGAGAAGAACGAGGAGCGAGAGAACTCTCATGGAGAAAGCTTGGTGGCTAGAGCGGCTTGAGGAAGACCGGAGATGAGGAACTCTAACAGGGGAAGTTCGAGGTCAAGATCGAGGCCAAAGCCAGGATCTCAGCCAAAGGTCAAGTGCTTTCTCTGTCAAAAGAAGGGACACATCAAAAGAGATTATCCAGAGAGGCAGACAAAGCAGGAGCAGAAGCAGCAGGCGGATGTAGCTGTTGCTGAACAGGAATATGACTCTGGAGAGGCATTAGTGATTTCGAATGAGTGCTCGGAGAGGGAATGTATATTGGATTCAGGTTGTACATTCCACATGACACCTAATAAGTCATGGCTAGAAGGGTTCGAGGAGCAGGAGAATTCGAGTGTTCTTCTGGGTAACAATAAACCATGCAAGGTGGTTGGAATGGGTTCGATGAAGATTAAGATGCACGATAATACAGAAAGGGTACTTCGAGGTGTAAGGTACGTTCCGGAGCATAAGAAAAACTTGATCTCTTTGGGGATACTCGACGAACTGGGTTGCAATCAAGATGGAAGCTGGGACTTTGAAGGTGTGCAAAAAATCCCTGGTCTTGGAAAGGAGCTCGAAGGAATGGTATTTATACTCTGATGGGGAGCACAGTGATCGGGGAGGCTTTGATAGTGATGGTTGACAAGTCAGTACTGTGGCACAGGTGACTCGATCACATTAGTGAGAGGGGGCTGCAGGAGTTAGCGAAGCAAGATCTGTTGCTCGGAGATAAAATCAGAGAGCTAGATTTCTGAGAAAATTGCATCTATTGGAAATCTCACCGGGTAAAGTTCGGAGTAGGTCGACAGAGAGCTCGAGGAACTCTGGACTACATCCACTCAGATCTGTGGGGACCTTCAAGGGTCAGTTTGAATGGAGGAGCGAAGTACTTCATGAGCCTCATAGATGATCACTCAAGAAAGGTGTGGGTCTACATCTTGAAGAATAAGAGTGATGCTTTAGAGACCTTCAAGAAGTGCAAAGTACTGATCGAAAATCAGACTGGAAGGAAGGTGAAGAGGCTGCGAACTGACAATGGCCTTGAGTATTGCTCGAAGGAGTTTGATAGGTACTATTCGAAGCATGGTATTGCGAGGCACAAGACAGCGGCCGGAAAACCTCAGCAGAACGGATTGGCGGAGAGGTACAGTCGGATGTTGCTAGAAAGAACGAGGTGCATGTTGTTCGGTGCAAAGTTACCCAAGTTGTTCGGTGCAGAAGCAGTGACTACTGCAGCTTATTTGATCAACTGGTGCCCCTCGACTGCACTAGGTTTCAAGATACCAGAAGAAATATGGTCTGGTCATCCTCCAGATTTTATCAACCTTAGAGTTTATAGTCATTTATTAATTTAGCGTAACATTTTTTTTTTCAAGAATGGGTGCACATAGAAATCAAGAAAGATTCATCAAAACTATGCATTGAGTTTGAGCTCACAAATCATATCTATAAATACGCACTTACCATTTGCTTCTTAGAAATAAATTTGTATTAGAGATGGAGAGCAAAATCGATCTCAAATTTCTCCTCTTCATCGTGCTCTTATCCATGCCAATTACAACTGTAAATTCTACCTTCTTTCACCATGAATATTGCCACAAATATTATGAAGAATCTCCACCACCTTATAGTGACTTTTATTTTCTACTACATAAACATTGTCACATGACTCCGCCATCGCCGCCGTTCGAGCCCGAACCTGAGGTTCCCTTGCCCGCACCACAACCAGAGGAGAGTCCCTCTCCTTCGGCTCCCGGTCCTCTAGCCCCGTCGACTCCGATTTAAATTCCGTCCTTTAGTTAGTTTTATTATATGTTGGTGTTATTTTTATAGAGAAATATCAAATAATGACTTGAAAGATAGTTCAATTATTCAGAGAGAGTGGCTAATTGTTTCGAAGTGGGGATCAAGTTTAAATTATACTCCCTCCGTCCCAGATTAATAGTCTCGTTTGCTTTTGGCACAATAATCAAGACATGTGAGTGTAGAATGAGTTGAGTGGAATTAATATTTTATTGTTGAGTGTGAAAAAGTTACCATTTTTAGAAACAAGACTATTAAAGTGGGACGCACGAAAATGGGAAACGATACTATTAAAATGGGACCGTGGGAGTATATGAATGTAATGTTGTTATTGATGCCTATGTTTTATTCCTTTTTATTCATATTGTTCTTATTCTAATGCACGCCCACATATATTTTATCATATATTACTGCAAAATATTCTTAATCTTTATTTTTATTTAACGTTTTACGTAATACCAATTTAAGATTTAATCCCTCACATGTCGTTTCTTGGAATTTCGTTCCTAATTTTTACAAGCTTACAATTTAATTATTAACATTTACCCATTTCATTTTTACAGTTTAATTTTCAATGTACATAAAATTGAATTTTAAATCCCAATTTATTTAATTCCTAATATAGGCTTATTGTTAAAAATTAAAGTGTACTTACAAAATTACATTGTAATTCTTAATGTTTTTCATTAGTTGAAAATAATAATATGTTAATGCCTAAAACTTGTTTATTATTGTTATTTAATTTCTAATACTTATCTATGTTTACGACTTAGTTTTTCACTTTGAGTGTTGAGTTTTAAGATGATTAAGCTGACAAATAAAAGCAATAAATAAGACAAGGTTATAGTAATTCGGGCTCTAAGGTCCTACGTCCACTCTTCAGACTCAAGGTTTGGAAATCCACTATGATTAGAATTACACAGGTGCTCCTACAATCTATCGCTTGTCAGTGAATGCCTCGTCCACTGATCCACAAGCTCACTCGCGTCGTCCTTGCTCGTCCTTCTCTTTGCAGCTCCTTGGAGTGTGGGCACACTATGTAGCCTCCTCGTCGCTGGAATCAGGTGTTTAGAATTTCTCCAAAACTTTCAGCTAGGCGACAATTAGCCCGTAAGAGTCAAATTACATAGCGTATTTGACTGTTGTAATCATTCTTGAAGAGAAAGATTACCGAGAAATAACTCAAGAAGTCAAAAGTTCTAAGTCTCGTGCTCACTAGAGTGACACACGGAAAGCTTCAGAGCCTCGAAAGTTGACTAGTGCATTAGCTTGCTCGTTAATGACAGGTTTGGAAATGTGTTCGGTAACCTTCTTATGGTGAAATCCTCTGGTATCTATAGCCAAAAAGTTGAAGGTTTGAATTTATTAATCGTTAGAGACTGATTGGATGTTGTCAAATCTGAGGTCTCTATCGTCTACTGCAATCGGCGGGTAGGTGGTACTTTTTCCAAAGATTCTGCAACTGCTTCGCTTTTTTTAACATGGACAACGATTATTCACCTTTTCATCAGAACAACAGTCTGTCAGTCCAAGGAAACTTGGTCTGGTAAGTCCTAGGTATCAAGATTGAAGTCTTGAGTTGGCACACTATAAGAAATCTCCAATTCTTAAAGTTTGTACTTGTCAGAACGTTCATCTGGACATTCGCTTTGTCTCTTTGAGTCGGGACTGGAATTTGGAAATCCATACTGATGTCGCCATACTTGCAAGTCCATGCTTGGTGACGTCATCAGACAGTATATGTTTGGTCTCATCCTGATAAGTTTGGTATTCTCGACTAATAAGATCATATTGGCTAGTCTATGTTCTTAGTGTAGTCCAAACTTGTCATTCTAGACTCATGTATACCAGACTTGTGAGTTCGATTTAAACCTTAGTCTGTTGAGTCTTGTGCTTCTCAGACTGACTCATCAGTCCGATCTTCAGATCAGCTCCAGTTTACAACTCGATAAAAAACCTATACAGGATTTACATTCAAACCGCACTGAAACTAGTCTAGAGACAAACTAAGGTGGCTTTTCCACACTTTGACCCACCAAAACAATATGACATACGGAAATTTCTAACAAAATTTCCTAATAATTTTCCTTTTTTTGGTGTGGTCAAAGCCATAACTACACTAAGCTGATGAGGAGAGATTAATCTTGCCGAGTTTTGCAAGTAAAAGAACTATCAGTCTATAACCTTGATAACTCTCGTGTAAAGGTTATATTTATTCCTTTATTTGAGAAGTTTGGAATCTTTCTAGTTCGGGTTAAGTCCATTTTAGGGGTGAATAAGCATATTTATGCATAGTTAGTGTCTAGTGAGTAATTGTTGCAAATTAATCTCTTTTTTTTGGTCTATTTTTAGCAAGAAAAGTGCACGACATTACAAAGAGTGGAAGTCTTAAGGGAACGCGCATGCTGAGTAAGATGCTGAGAGCGTGTTGTAGCATGTTGGGTATTCCAGAGAGAGGAAGACGGGGAGAGAGAAAATCCTGAACTGGGCCATCTGCTGACTGCTGACAAGGACGTGATAATGCTTGGCTGAGCTGGAAAGTGAAAGCACCTGGATTTGTTGCCACTTGGATAGGGAGAATTAAGGCATCACAACATTAGTTGAGGAAAAGATATTCTTTTAGAATTTTGGGAGCCACATATAAAAGGGGAGAGCTCATTTCCTGGGTGTGCAAAAATACAGAGAGAAATATTCCAGTCTTGGGAGGGAAGAAAGATCAGGCACCAAAGTGTGGAGTTAGAGCGTGACCGAAGGAGGAATCCTGAGGACACCAATGTGGGATTGAAAGAATTCATCCCACCTATCTCTGTTTGCGGTTTTAAATCGTTTTTATGTTTATTTCTGAAGATATTTCAGCTATGTTTCATTTGGTTTTAGCCATGAGCTAAATATTTCAGACTTGGGTTCTTGATCTCTTGTTGGATTGATGTTATGATTTGAGATCCTTGCTAATCTATCAAATCTGGGTGTTTAACATGGTTATCTTACTTTGTTTGGCCAACTTAGTTAAAATACATTTCTTTTCAGGTTTGGAAAAGCATGTTTAGGAGAGAGCCCTGATTTGAGCTAGATCTAGCCATTGGAAAATGTGAAGATTTAGTGTATTCAATGAATTTGTTTTATTTTGAGCTGGATATTGTTTAATCTAGCATAGGAATATGTGGATCGAATATTACCTTAAGCACTCTCTGTAGTTTGGAAGAACTATAGAGTATTTCAGAGATTCAGCACTTGAATACATGTTAGGATCCATGCTATAGCATCCCTTCAGCAAGTAGAGTCAGCAACCTGAGTTGCTTGTTATAATCGATTTCTCAATTTGTTCTGTCAGTTGTGTGGTTCCAAAATCATAATTATCTTGTTTATGTTAATTTACTTATTCTGCAATAGGATTAGACTCAACACAAAAATTGATTAACACTTGTTGTATGTTGATGTGTGCACGATTCTTCAAATGAGGCATTCCCTGTGGGATCGACTCTGGATACTCCTAGATATTACTTGACAGTGTATATTTGCACTTTGTTGCACACGTTTTGCACGTGTCAAACCTCAAAGAAAGTTCCCCCTCAAACTCAGCCTATTCTACTTACGATCTTCGCTTTTAGAGTGGGATATCTCATATAAGCTCATAGCAAAAAAAAATCTTAAGTATCAGAGCATATCATCAGAAACAGATACTTGTGAGAACATTTCACATGTTTGCTTCTTACACTGGATTGTGTAAGTTCAACGAAGATATATAGACCATTGTTGGACAAAAAGCGATTGTCTCCAACAAGTCAACTTATCAATATAAAATGAGAATCATTTACAACAAGAGGGATAAAAGCTAACAAGTCTATTAAGCAAAATATGAAGATAAATAGAAGATCGGCTTGACTTCTTTCTAGCACTTGATGGGCTTGCACCTTTGGATAGATTTCAGAGAGAGGCTATTAGTTGAGCCCCTGACCATGTCAGCTTCCATCTTTCACCTGTTCTCTTCATCTCTCCTCATGCGCTCCTCTTCATCCTTCTTCTGAATTCTTCCCCCTCTTTGACTACACTAAAAAGTTGGCCACGGTAGAGGTTACCATCTCTATCTTCTCTGTAATCACTTTGATCATTCTTTCGTCGATAGCTTCTATTTTGGTTTGAACTTGCCAGCAACGAGCTCGTTAATGTGTGCCAGAAGATCAGATATATTCACTAGTTGAGCTTGAGTAAGGGAGGTGGAGGTCTCTATATGAGTAATTTCAAGAGTAGTGGGAGCATCAGCAAGAGTAACAGCAAGAGTGGTGGAGGGATCAGCTTGGGTTTGGGATGTGGGAGCACCTTCTTGAATCTGGATGTGGATGCTTCAACTTGGACAGGATTCGCAGCAGAATCCATCGGTCAGTTCACCTCCAAAATCAAAGACAATTGGCACAGAGGCAACGAAATGTACGATAGGCCATACTCTCCACTTACATAGTTTTTCAGCAACAAGTCCGACCCGCTCCAACTCGCACATCTGCAGTATCTGATCTTCTTGAGAATCTGGTCCCCAGCAAGGGATTTTGACCAAAGGTTTCCTCTTGGGACAACAATAAGATGCCACATCTCCTTGGAGAGCTCTCTCGATCATAAGAAAAGGATCATTTGGTAGTTTTGAAGGATTGTTGTTGGTCCCGAAATATCAGAGTCGTCGTGTTTTAAAGTTCAACACGAAATGCAGCGGAATAGAGTAAAGTTACTTGCACTTAATATTGTTATCAGCAAAATAATTTCTTAACTCAGGTTGATTTTAATTCTAGTTTGCAGATATACACTAGCAACTCTGTTGCTAGGTTTTAAATCAATCTTTGAACAGCAAACTAATAAAACAGTAAATAAAGCAGTAAATGAACACAGGATTTATAGTGGTTCGATCAAATATATCTACGTCCACTCCTTAGCCGAAGCGCTAAGAATTTCACTAGAGAAG
Organism: Plectranthus barbatus; assembly: GCA_026898455.1. Lineage (NCBI taxonomy): Eukaryota > Viridiplantae > Streptophyta > Magnoliopsida > Lamiales > Lamiaceae > Plectranthus > Plectranthus barbatus. The sequence continues at coordinate 190,703 of JAPKLW010000028.1, read as the reverse complement.
TATACAGAGTACAAGGAATCGCCTTTCCAGTTAAGTAGGCAGTGAGCTTTCGGCCTGGCTACTTGACAGCTATCCTCCGTGAATCTGAGCTTCTCCGAACACAGCTCCGGGCAAGTCAAGGGCGCACCTTCGTAAAACTTGTCCTTTGCTAATGAGGCGTTTAAAGTTTGCCTCGGAACTTGATAGGTCTGCGGCTAGTGCCCGTGTGAGTCACAGTTTTTCAAGAGTGACTGTTGGATTCCTTTCTGAAAGAAATGAATCCCAATGATTGAGATATCCTTGAATGCAATCAGGAATATCTTCAATGGAGTGTCAGTACTTCAATGAACGACACCACAGGTTGTTGAGAGTCTTCAGATAGACTTTAAGATGTCTCTCAACTGACTACTTTTAAGGATCATTTTGTCAAGGGAATCTTTAGCTTGAACGTTCGTGAGTAAAGTGATAAGAGCACTTGTAGATTTGTAAAAGCAGTAGTCTATCCAGTTCTTGAATTCTGCCTTTTATAGTTGGAGATTCAAAACTTTGAATCTCCATACCCGTTAGACACAACGGCTTCTTTCTCCAAGAATGGATTAAACTGGTAGAACGCCTTTCTGGGTGGAGATGTACTTCCCAGACTACTTGGGGAAAGTCTCGTCCCTTGTGCGTCCTTTTTGTCAGAGTCGCAGCTTGGCTTCAACGTTGCTAAAGGAATATTCCTTGAGATCCTTTGACTTGTTTTATCTGTGATTCTTCATTGATTGCTGAGACGTTCGAATGCTAATTCCTTAGCATTCCAACGTTCTTGTTTGCTGACTTCTCTAGCAGTCTGTGAGTTTGACCTTCCGAGTCATCTTATCTCCTCTGCTAGGGAATCTTCATAGCACACTAGTCTATTACAACTCGATATTTAACTTATACAGGACTTTTACAAGTTGCGTTAGACTTTCTAGATTTCAGCAAATGATCGACCAACTAGATAAGGTTTGATCCAACAAAACCTTTTACAAATAAGTCCTAAGGAGGATTTTAGGGATAATTCCCAACAATTGTGAACCAGTTCGTCATCTATAAGCTCGGATCTTCCTCAACCGCTTCTTGATATGCTTTACAGTAGGTTGTCGCTACCTTGGCTTTATTCCCATCCATTCATCGGCCTAAATCTCTTCAGCACGCCAGTAGGTGAACCCTAGACGGGCATACATAATAGCATGTTCTTCTTGGTCGAGCTGGTTGGTGCAGAGATCATAGATCCTCCATCGCCTATGCTCATCCTCTAAATCTAGAGAATTTCTTACAATTCTAGGGTATAGGGTCTCTATCTCCAGATCAACCGTCTTCTCAACCACTTCACTGATAGCATAGGCATACTTGACGATGTGATCATTGCCTTCTGTGTAGCGGGGAAGATGAAGGAACCAGCTTCTAATTATGTGAGCAGATATTGATATCTGAGGGTTCCCTGCCTGTGGAACAAGGTATTAAGCGAGCTTGCATCTGGTCTATATGAAAGGGAGAAAGTGATTATGCCATCTCTGAGGTGCAGTTGTCCTCTCCCACACCTCTTTTGGTGTAAATGGCATCTCTATCTCCAGATCATCATCATCAAGTATAACAATAGAGGATAACTCAATCTCTTTTCCTTTGATTGCTTATAAGCTCATAATTCTACTCACTTATCGCATTGTTTTCTTATTTCATTTATGGATTTTACATTTTTTTCTATGGTAAATTGAGCATGAGTATATATTAGAGGGTATTATGCTTGTCGTGGTAAGATTTTGCAGGTTTTAGGCCAAATTCATTGGAAACCCATACCGAAAGCAGTTGATGTTAAAAGAAACAGTCAAGACTTGTTCCACGAATGGAATTTGAGCTAATGGAGAACGAAAATAGAAAGATCTTAGAATTAGCTTTCCAATGCAACTGAAATCGGGTCAATCAAAGTTTGGAAACAAAAGTTATGGCCAAAATCGTGAGACTGCGCAGAAGGGTCGAAAGTGGCGAAAATGGTCTCTGTTTCGACCGAGGCAAGGTCCATATCGACCGAGATGGACTGTTTTGGCGAGATTCTGCAAATTTTTCACATATTTTGGGCGAGAATTGCTTGGGATTCAAGTTGCACATCAATTTGGAAGCAATGAAGACCCCAAAAGTGAAGTTTCAACCAAGAATATCATTCCTTTTGAACTTTTGAGCAAAGAAGGAAAATATCAAATACCATCAACTCAAGAATGAAATTCCTAATTTTATCAATTCTTACCATTCAAGAGTTTTACCCTACTCCTATATAAACTCATGTCTAGTTCATTATTGATCATTCCAGTCCAACTTTAAATTTCAGTTCATAGTTTAGTTTTCTTTAGTTTTTAGGGCTGAAATCAAAACCTTTATTTTCTTGTATCTTTATTTTTCTGCACCTTTATTTTAATGCAATCTTTAATTTTTGTTTCAATGTTTATTTTAATATGCTAGGCTAGATTTTTTATCAGATTCTAGGGTTTCTCCATTTGTGATACATGTTTTGATTTGAATTCTTCAAACTCTTTTATTGGTTTAAACTCTTTGGTTTTATTTCAAATCTATTTTTCAATTGAAGGATCGAGAGATGAAAATTGGAATAGATTTTTGTTATTAATTGATGGACCGAGAGGTGAAAATTAAAAAATAGGAAGTGAGAGTTTAATACATTTGATTTTCTGTCCAACAAAGAAGAATTCAATTGTAGGATTAATCTGATTTTTATTGAGATTGACTAACTTGTGTTTTTGAGACCGAGAGGAGATAATCACTAGTTAATAATCTAGGTTTTAATTGCCCGACCAAGGAGTTAATTCCACTTTACCAGATTTTCCACCAAAAGTCTTTTATGAGTTTGGATAATTTGTTTCTTGCATGTTGATTAGATTGGTAGATTTCCCTAGGATCTGTGCTATCTTTTATTTGAATTTCTTTAAAAGTTGTTTTCATAAAACCCAAAAAACTCTCAAATTTGGTTTTGCCCAAACAAAAGATTGAAAAACTACATGCAGTATATGAATTACTTTCGTTGCACTATCTTGTGGGTTCGACATACCTTTGGGTTATCTATAAATTTATTTGCCCTTTGTTATAATATGTATTCAGGTTTTGCATCGATCAATTGCTGACATGGTTTCTCCCTTGACAGTCGAACTTGATACCACCTGTACAGAGGAATCAAACTTGGTGAGCAGGTCAGTGGTACAAACTCAGAGGTCCTTGTAGCCTGTTGTACTGCAGGGACTACTATCAGCTCCTTCTCCTTCTCTTTTTCCGCCAGTTGTGCTGGGGTGGTCGCCTGTACTTCTTCTGCATCATCACCACCAACACGGCTAGCTTCCCCTTGCGCGGCTACCGGCTCTTCTTCAAAATAGTTATCCACCAATTCAAAAGCATTATCAGCTTCCTTCTAGGCTACCTCAACCATCAATTGATTGAAGGCCTCATTGGTAAGAATGTCAGTCTGGCCCGGCTTGGATACTCCAAAGGTGAGCTCTCTTTTATCCACAAATTCTATTGTGAATCCAGCATCCTCCTTGGTGACTTTCCTCTGCCTTTGATGGCTCTTGATATCACCTGAGCCAAATCTTCTTGTACGATATCAACCTCAATCTGCAACTTGGCATAAGCTGCATCTCAAGCTTCCTTCTCAGCATCAACTTTCTTCCTAGCTTCTATTTTAGCCTTTACTCTCTCAAATTCCTCATCTCGACATCGATCTTGGCAGCCAAAGCTATCTGCTCAGCTTACTTCTTATACGCTCCTTAGCTTGTTCTTGTTCCATTTTCTTCTTCTTTCTCTCCTTTTGTTCAGCTTGAGCCACCTGCTCCCCATGCGTAAGAAGTCTTTTTCTTTGCATCTTCTAGAGTGTTTCTTCTTTAGTACATGGAGCTGGTGCTGGCACAGTCTGGTACTTCTTCACCAGTCTCCTCTTCTTCTTTTTTTGGCTGGACTGACGCATAAGTCTCAAGAGGTGTAGCCATAGGTAGCACTACAATTGCGCCAGTCTAGGTTCCTAGGGCCTCAACCTACTCCAACTCTTTGAAGAGGTTTTCCACCTCGTCTTTCCCTTTGAACTTCGCTCTCTATTCCTCAAATAATGGTTTACCATTATCAGTACCATCACGCCTAGAGCTTCTTCTGGTATTTCATCCTCGGACATAGGCTCCCCCGGATAAACATTTGTCTAACCAGTCATGTGCCTGGGCCTCTTATAGTTTGTAAGTTTTTGTTGAGCATTGGTGGGAGGGATGTTGTCCATTCCGACTAGCTTCTCCCTCTGATGTTCTTCTTGTCGGGCATCTACTACTAAAAATATGATAATCTTCAGTCCAAAGTTGATAGTGTAAGAGAATATGTGCTTCTTCTTGATGTCAACATTCTTTCTGACATTATCCAGAAGTCGCCTGTAGATGTACTCAGCCTAGTTGCCCTTCATCCCATCATCCAGGGCCATCATCTTGGAGTATTTCTTGAGACAAAGCTCGGAGTGCGAGCTAGTTTCACACTGCAACATCCGGACAGTGATGTTGCACGCTATCTTATGAAAATCATCGAGTTGATAGTTCGGTGTGTTCATCTTCTAGTCTTTCTCTTTGATCCCCGCCATCCTCCAGATCCTCCAGTGATCTTTCATGGCTTCAGTGTCTTTCTCCTTGTACAGAGGCACATTTGGCCTAGTATTCCTTAGAAAATACAGATTGGCAAGTAGTTCAGGATCTACTTGAATAATCGGCCCAAAAACTGACGTGACAATGTAGCCATCTTTCTCGCCAATCACTGCGCGAGCATAGAACTCTGCAACCATGTGGGGATGGAATGCATCAGGCTTGGCTGTAATATAATCGATTAGCTTTTCTTTCTCTAGCATCCTCGTCAATGCTTTCCCATGGTGCTTATCAGCTAGTGGGAGATTTAAGATTTTCTCCTTCTGATTTTGTCTGGTCCTCTGCAACTATTGAGTCAGAGTCTCCTTGACTCTTTGTCTTTGACCATTGTAACTAGACGGCCATAGGGAATGGAGGTATCAATCTGCTCTAAAGAGTAGATACCGGTGAACAATGGCTCATACTCTGGAATATCTTCGGGGATGGGACCTGAAATAGGTGTAAGGTTTGAAGGTCCGGCTTCCTGGGAAGATTGGATATGTTCAGATTGATCAGCCATTACTTCTAATGATGGTGATAACTCTCATATAGAGTTATCTTTTGATCTCTTTTCATGAACTTTAGATGTTGTTTTGAATAAGATGCTTGGTAATCAGATTCCTTCTTGCTTGTTTATGCTTATTTGTAATTAGGTCATGGTATTTTAAATTATGCAAGTATTAATAAGTTTTTGCAAACTTTTGGTAAAGTTTTGACCAGGTTCGGAATGCTAGAGCTTACTTGCAGCATGCTGTTGAGAGATATGCTTGAGCATAGGAGATGCATGAACAGAAGACTGAAGACTTTCTCTCTCCGGGACCACTTTGAGACAAGGATAAAGGTCCTTTTTTATCTTGTCTGCTGGAGGGACAGGTGGCGAAAAAGGAAGCTGATCTCTTGTCTGGGCGAAACAGTGACCTCTTAACACGTGGACAGATCCAAGGGAGAGAGAGAAGATCGACGGTTGTGGGGAACACATTGGGAAAATATCAACAAAAGAAGAGAACATTTTGAGCAGAATTTTCTGGAGAACACGAGTGAAGGACGCACGAATAGAGAGAGATAACCGGAGATTGGCGAATCAGCTTGGGAAGGAAGTAACCGGAGCTAAATGGATCATCATCTATAGTTTGCTTTAATCTTTCAAGTTGTATTTTGATGATTAATGGTCTCATGTTCTTATTTCTTTTATTTCCGAGTATGAACTAATTTCATTAAACACTTGGGTTGTGGAACAAAACACCATTTGCTTGAATATATGTTAGAATCAAGTTTCGCATAACTGAACTTGTCTTTGATCCTATTTTCAATCATTTCTTGAGCACGACAGTGAATGGAAACCCATCACCTATGGAGACCGAAAGGTGAAATAGGCTGAGGGGATTTTAGATAATTGTGTTGATTTCATAGACGTGTGAGACAATACAACTTAATCGAGCTTGGTTTAATACTTCCATCATCAAATCACTGAGAGAGGCATAGACATATGAATCCTAGTGAAAGGGTGTAGATCTTGTAGGACGACAGTTCACTAGGCAAGATTAGAAAAAGTTCTAAGGTTCAGGGGATTGCGGGACATAAACTCTAGCATATAGGATAGCAGTGGTGAGTTGTATTCCATAACCAGAGTGTGCTTTCCAATATTTGTGAATCCAATCGTAATATTTATGCTTATTTTGTGGAGTGCAGAAGTACTACTGATCTTAGCTTTGTTTGGAATCATAGTTTATGCTTATTTATGTTTTAATTAGTATTAGGATAAAAACATTTCCCTCAATTACAAACAATTCATAGTGCACGATTTAGAAACCCACTCCCTTGGGTACGATATCTGGTCTCACTTGACTATATTACTTGTGATCTGTGTAAACTTGCACATTAGTTCTGTAGTAACACTATAGTACACAACAATTGGTAATAACTCAATGAAATTTCTGCAGAGAATGTTTGTGGTTGAGAGGGTATAGTTTAATGAATGCTTTAGGAAATTTTCCGGAATCAGAAAATTTTACAGGTTGAATGAAAAACCCTATTTTTTAAAGGCCCCAAAATAGATGATCAGGATCGATTTAGGAGTGGAATGATCAATGGCTGAGATCTCTAGCGACAGTTGATCTAACCTTAACCTACGACTAGGGTCATGGGCACTGACGTGGGTGAGTCCTCGAATACTGTTAATGCTGATGTGGCTCACTGGCATTGGACCGTTGACTGCGATTGATGACATGATTGACCAAACTCACCCCCTTTGCTTTAGATTCATCATTTAATGCAGCGTGCTGATTAAGCGAAACTGGTAGTTCAAAAGTCCCACCTAAATTTGGTCATCGGCCTGGTCAATAAGTCTGGAATTCTTCAGTGTCAGTCCAGGTTTATGGCATTGGTGCAAATGGAATCGTCAGCTTGAATCTCCATCTGTCTAGTCTTCATTCTTCATTCTTCTTTATCTAAAGAAAAGTGAGAGCTTGGACCCAACTTTAGTCCACATCACTCCATCTTCAACAAGCTTGGAACGACCGAGAGCTTGGACTCAGTCTTTGTCCGCTACATATAATCTTCAATCAGATTTATGAAGAAAAATTGATACCACTTGTTGATACATCCTCTGAAGAAATCATTGTAAGACAGACTGAAAGCTTGGACTCAATCTCAGTATTCAACATCTTATGGATTAAACTGATAATATTCAGACTTAGATAACCTTAAGTATGTATAGTCCAAGTCTGAATTCTTCTGAAAAGCCAAAGACTAAGAGCTTAGACTTAGTTTTATTCCACATACTCTTTACAATAAGAGAACGAATGAGAGCTTGGACTCATTCTTCACCTTCTTCGATCTCATCAAACTCCATAAGTCCGAATTTGATACAAAGCTCTTTGAAATGAGCTTCTGGGAGTGGTTTTGTGAAAATGTCCGTAATTTGATCTTAGTACGGATGTACTCCATGCTTACATCCTTTTTTCTCGACATGATCACGAATGAAGTGATGTTGTATTTCAATGTGCTTAGCCCTAGAATGATGGACTGGGTTCTTCGTTATGCACATCGCAATGTTATTGTCGCAATAAATGGGAACACATCTTGAGTCCGCTTCATAATCAAGCAGCTGTTGTTTGATCCAAAGAATTTGAGCACAACAACTAGCAGCAACAACATATTCCGCTTCCATTATTGACGTTGCAACCAAGTGTTGTTTCTTGCTAAACCAGCTTATCAACTTATGTCCAAGAAAAAGACAGGAACCACTCATACTTTTGCGATCAATACATCCTCCAAAGCTTGAGTCTGAGTATCGATTGAGAGCAAGATCATCGCATCTTGGATACTAAATTCCAAGTGACTCAGTACATTTCAGATATCTTACTATCCTCTTGGCAGCATCCATGTGCGATTTCTTTAGATTGACATGATATCTTGCACAAACTCCGATGGCATAAGAAATATCAGGTTGGCTTGTTGTCAAGTATAGGAGTGAGCATATGATTCCTCTTTAAGCTGGTAGATCGATTGATTCTCCATCTTCGTCTAGTGTGATCTGCACACTCGTGCTCATAGGAATCCTAAAAGAGTTTTGTCTTTTCTAGAAGAAATTGATTAGGTTCTGGTGTACTTCTTTTGATCGATAAAAATCCCTTCGCTGGACTGGTGAACTTGTAGTCCTAAGAAATATGTCATCTTGCACACCATATTCATTTTGAAAATGACTCTGCATAAGCTGGGCAAATTTCTCACATAGACTACTCAGGTTCTTCGTCCCAAAAATAATGTCATCGATGAAGATCTTGACCAGTAGGATGTCTTCACCATCTTTTATTAGGAACAAGGTCCTGTTGATCTTCCCTTTTTTGAATTCATTTCCTTTTTTGAATTCATTCTTCAGTAGAAACTGGAAAAGGGTCTTGTACAAAGCTCGCGGTGCCTGCTTAAATCCATAGAGTGATGGCTTGTAAACCTGGTTGCCTTCTTCAAAACTAGGAGGTTACTCCACATATACTTCCTCCTTAAGTTCGCCATTGAGAAAGGAACTCTTCACGTCCATCTGATAGACCATGAATCCATACTGATAAGTTTGGTATCCTAGACTAGTAAGATCATACTGGCTAGTCCCGTACTTGGTGTAGTCCAAACTTGTCAGTCCGACTCATGTATACCAGACTAGTGAGTTCAGTTTGAGCCTTAATGTATGGAGTCTTGCGCTTCCCAGACTGACTCATCAGTCTGGTATTCAGATTAGCTCCAGTTTACAACTCGATAAAAAGCCTATACATGACTTTACATTTAAACCGTTCTGAAACTAGTCTAGAGACAAACTAAGAAGTTAGTCGGGTGTCGGTTTCAGGTCAATTGATAAATGCAGTGTAAAGGAAATAACTAAAAGCAGAAAATATCGCTAAACTTATGATATTTCAGAAGTTGAATGTTCTCACTTCCACTCATCGTTCTCCACGAATGGAACCCACTCAAGTATACATGGTAATTTAATAAGGCTTACAACTTTTATTCTTTTCTAATGTGAGACTTCTTCTATCTCTAATGACAAGCACTATGGTTGGATGTCTCTTTACCACATTCCATGTGCTAGACTCCATTAGTTGTGGGGTTGAGATCGAGTTTATGATTTTCTCACAAACGTCAATTGAGTTGATTTCTTCTTAGATAGGACTTGGAAATTTCTTGGATCCTTAGCCGAAAATCACATGGTTGGACTCTAGTGGTCTCGCTTAAAGATACACAGAAGACTTTAATGAGCCTTAGAGAGAGTAGAGAGTATAAGCGTTTGAATACTAAAAGATCGGTAGAATTGGTTAAAGTTCTCTCTTCTCTCTCAAATGTGGTATTTATAAGGTTTTTGAAATAGTAGTTGTTCGGAGACAGTTGAGACCCACCCATCCATTCGTATGTATCCATTGGTGAGCTCTTTATTCCGCGGACACCACATATACCTCTTTTAAGCAGCGAATAATACTAGTTAGCTACTTTTTGAACTTAATATTCCATCGACAAAGAAATATCTTCGAGTAATCTTTGCGCTCATCAGTTGTTCTTTTTTGTTTAGTCTTAGTTATGCCTCTGAAAACTAGAAGTACTTGTATATGTGTCAGCTGACTTTTGGAAGTATCTACTGATATAACTTATGTGTTAGTTGACAACTGAGAGTGTCAATTGAACTTGTATTTAATTCTCTTGGCTAGTCAGTTCCTCTTGAACTAACAACTTTTCCTAACAATATTACTCCCTCCGTCATGCAATGGATCAATTTCCTCTCGGTAATAGGTTGGGCGCCTCAACGCGCCGCAGCCACTACTTTGACTTCTTTTATGCAATTATGAACTCCACGGTAATCCGGTTCGTCGCTCGAGAGAATACATCCGGGGTCCCGACTTAATTGTCCCAGGTTGACCGGACACAATAACCAAGGAGTGTGAGTGTAGAATAAGTTGAGTGGAATTAATATTTTATTATTGAGTGTAAAAAAATTACCTTTTTAAGTAACGGGGCAATTGAGTTGAGACAAACGAAAAAGAAAAGTTGGACAATTAAGCTGGGATGAAGAGAGTATTTAATATTAGACAAAAAAGACAATTAAATACATACCAAATAAGTTTATAATTCCTAACGGACTATAACCAATCCCAATTAAGGAATAAGAGTCATTTAGATCATCTGACAATTCTGACGGAACACTTTAACTCCTCTTGACTATTTGGTCAAATTTAACCCTTCAACTATTAAAATAGACTCAATTTAGCCCCTTAACTTTTAAAATTATAATTATACCCTAATTAAGATAATGATAAGAATATTTTATGATTCTAAGCATATTTTATTCTATTTTATTTTGTGTATTAATTTAGTTATTTTACATTTATATTTTTATTTGTATAAACAAAATATTTAATATAATAGAAAATATAAAAGTAAACTAACAAAATAAAAATTCAAAGGAATTTTCTCTCCTTTAAATTTATTTGATAAACGGAATCTCTTATGTTTATTTCAATTATCAATTTTAAAAAAAATAAAAATCACGTATATTACATACAAATTAATATTACAAATATATTAAAGTATTATAATAATATATTACATATAAACAAATATTACGAAAAACTAACAGTAATATATTTCCCCAAATGCCTAATGACAATTCATGTGATCTAACTAGGGATGTCAATTTAGCTCGAAATCCGCGGGTTGGTCCGATTAACCCGAGCTAAAATGCGGGTTAGGGTTGAGATATTTTGGTCCGGATAAAATTTAGCTCGATTAGCCCGGGATCAAATAACCCGAGGCCCGATAGGGTTGAGCCCGAAAACCGACGTGTTGGCCCGATTAACTCGATTATTATTTTTATTAATAAATTTTTCATAATTATAGTGCTAAAATCTACTTCGAATATTTAAGATTATATATATTAATTAAGTTTTAAGTTATATAATTGTATTTTGTTCAATAAGTATTCAATACATAGTTAAGTTTATTTATTTGTGATGTTAAAACATATTCAAATATTGCTAAAATGAAAAAAATAATATATTTTTAATGTTTAAATTTATCAATATATAAAAAATTGTGATGTGTTTTTCATTTTTATAAGAGATAAGCATTATTTTGTTTATTTTTCAACATTTAAAATATTAAAAGAGTGAAAATATGTTGAAAATAAAAAATAATTAATAAATTCATTGGTCCGATGGGTCAGCCCGAAAACCGATGGGTTAGGATAGGTCAAGATTTTTTAGCCAGGAAAAATTTTAGCCCGACTTGACCAGAATCGATTAGCCCGTAGCCCGATAGGATTGGCCCGAAATCCGACGGGTTGGCCCGATTGACATCCCTAGATCTAACTGTATTTAGGGGTGTAAATGAACCAAACTGTTCGTGAGCTACTCGGATCTCGACTTGATAAAAGCTCGTTCGAGTTCGTTTAGTAAAGTTCGTTTATTAAATGAACCAAACTTGAGCATCATAGTATTCGACTCGTGAGCTCGTGAGCAGGCTCGTTAGCTAAAATTAGTAAGAAATATAAAATAATTACTTTTATAAATAATATTTTCATGATTTAAGAGTAACAATAATGATAAATTTATCTAATAATAAAAAATATTTAGAATTTGAGCATGAATATGATATTTTTTTTTGGAATAAATAACTTTTCTTCAAAATAATAATGAAAATCTCAAATATTCTAAATTTAGAAAGTTCGTTTAGGCTCAATAAAAGCTCGATAACGTTCGTGAACATCAAAGTATTCGATTAAAAAACTCAAAGCTCGACTCGAAACTAAACAAGCCAAACTTGAACACGACACTACTCGACTCGGTTCGATTACACCCTTAACTATATTGGGTTCTTGAATTGCTAGCTCAATAAAAATAAAAAAGTTGATGAAAAAAATAATAATAATATAAATTAATAAATATTTGATTTAGTTTACGATATAAGATAATTATAATATAAGATTTATGACAAAAAATATTATAAATATTACAATCTAATTTATATAGATATTAAAGTAACAACGGAGGGTATAATTGCAAAATTACCTTTGTATTTATAATTTACTAATTAAATTATTAATTAAGCTTATTTATTATGAAGTGATAATATATTTACTCTCTAAGAAATTTAATTGTATTTTTAATGTATGAAAAAGAAAAATATATATATATATTATAGATTTTATTTTAAAATTTTCGTTTATAAATTATATATTTCATAATATATATATATATATATATATCAAAATTATTTTCTAAATTAGGATCTTCTCAATTTTTTGTTCAAAATTTATGATTTTATTTTCACTATTTTAGTTTAGTTATTTATCAATTAACCTTATATTATTTTATGAGGGAATAATTTTAAATAGCAAAAGTTATATAACACATTCACCAAATAGTAACCCTTATGAAAATCTCTACAAAATAGCAAAAGTGTACTTTCTCTGTCAACAATGTCTCAATCGTCCAATCATTTTTATCGTTTTGTGCGAAAATTACAACTGTTTGTTTATTTTATTAATATCCATTTAGGGTTTCATTAAAATATTAATAAAAAAGTGAGGAGGACTTCCCCTTTGAAAATGAGATGGAACTCGGTTTGAATTGGGCTGGACGTAATTCAATTCGGATGGAAGTCGGCCATTATAGCTGGAATTCGGCTATGGAATTCGTCTGGAAATTCGTATGGAATTCGTATGGAATTCGGATTAAATCAGATGGAACTCGCTTAAATGAGATGGTAGTTAACAAAAATGGGACGGAAGTCCATTTTAAATAAATTTTCGTGTGGGATCTTTTGAAAATTCCATTACATGTTGCGATTCTCAAATAATATAAATCATGTAAAATTTGTTGGTATTTAAAATTGAAATGCTAAGCACATAAATATAAATTATGGGAATAACAAGCACTTTTGAATCGGAATTTCATGTCCTCAAATTTAAGACAATTAAATCGAACATATTACAATACGTGAGGCAATAAAATTCCTAAAAGCCAAACAAATTAATTAGGCGGAACTCTTTCTGGACAGCCACATTTCGTGTGACTTGTAGATCCACATATACTACATTTCTTTGGAGCTCGTCATCTACTAGTCGATGTTTGTCCCGCCTCTACTCCTGAAGGACGACGACTATTTCTTGGTCGACCGGCTTGGCGATTCACAATCGGCGGCAAAACAACACAAGCTTGTGCTTCTGGTGATACAATCCACTCATCTTTGGGAGGCAGCGTGTTGGGAAATCTGTCTAAGGTTTCCTCCCCCAGTAGCTTACTTGTTTAGATTATAGTTTTGGTGGATCAAATCCTAAGTCCTACCAGCGTCAGTTGTCTCTACATAGCTCTAGTCTTATATGTAAAGTCCTGTTTAGGTCTTTGTGTTGTAAGTCGCAGCTGATCAAGACTCATGCTGACACTGTTCACCAGCATGAGAAACGCTTACCACTGGCTACTGTTCACCAGTTGGGAAAAGTTTCATCAGCAGGCGGCTGACAAAGACTCGTGCTGACACTGTTCACCAGCATGAGAAGCGCTTATGACTGGGTACTGTTCACCAGTTGGGAAGGGTTTCATCAGCAGGCGGCTGACAAACCTTACCAGGAGAATGCGTGTTCCTACTTACACTATTCACCAGCGGTGATTTCACCAGTCATGGGAGATTCCAAAAAGAGTTAACATCCAGAGATTTGGTAGACTTAGATGATGCCAGGGCAAGTCACCAGCAGAGACTGCCAGCACAAGATCACCAGTATGATCTACCAGTCAGATGTTACCAGCAGAATTCCAGATTCTCTCTCCCCGCGTAGTAGAGACAAAAAGAAGATTCTCTGAGGAATCGACTGACAAAGTATGACTTTAAGGAAGGATAACTTAAAGTCTATCAGTCACAAGACTCCAGTCTTATTCCTCGGACTGACAGAGAGAGCCGTTCTGACACAAAGAGATCTGTGTCAGATAAAGCGGTCTTAGGTATGGATCTTTTCCGGAAAAGCATACCTGCCGCCGTCAGAAGGACATCCGAGGTCTGACACCTTTCCGGATGCGTCCAAACGGCTAGAAAGTTTGAATCGGTTCCTGCGGCTATAAATACGTCGCAACCACCAACATTCAAACATTCTACTTATCTGCTCAACCACCGAAAGAACTGAAATTATTGCAAAATCGCATAAAGTACTTTCGAGGCTTTTCATAAAGCTTTCCGTGTGTTGATTTATCAAACACGAGACTTCAAGCTTTAAGCTTGTAAGTTAAAGATCTCACTTGGTGTTCTTTCTCCTTCGAGAGAGTTCACAGCAGCTCCTGTGCTTACCAGCACTTGAGTTATTACGGGCATTCTGCCGTAGAGACTGTTACGTTCTTGGGAGAACTAAAACACCTAGCTAGCTGTGGAGGTTGAAGTGACGTGCTCGCACTCCATTAGCTGAGCAGAGTTGAAGAAGGATCCAGGACCGGGAGCGGTTGATCTAGTGAACTGGTGGACGAGGCATTCACCATCTAGAGATAGATCGTAGGAGACCTGTACCTGATTACTCTTAGTGGAATTTCCAGTGCTTCGACTGGAGAGTGGACGTAGATCGATTGATCGAACCACTATAAAAATCCTTTGTTATTTATCAGCTTTCTGTCTTTCATTCATATTTTAAACCCAGCACTCAAGTGCTGGAGTATATCCTGAAACTTATATATAACTGTGCAAACAAGGCTAAATATTCTAAGTTTTGAATCACCAGCTGACAGGTCTCAGTTGTCAGCTGTGTACTGAGTAACCAGCAACAGCTGACCAGTTGCCAGTTGTCAGCTGTGTGTAAGTAGCGTGCAAGAAAACACTTAACATTATTTCCGCTGCGTAACGTTTTATACTCTGAAAAACCGGGACCAACAAGTGGTATCAGAGCGGTCGGTCTTTCTAGACTGATCGCATATCTGAGTCGCTTAGGACCGAGATCCACGTTTCCTTGCACTCTACTCTTTCTGTCTGTTGATTAGCTCAGGTACATAAGATGAATATTCCTAAGCTACTCAACTACAATCTTGACAAGCACGCAATGTGGCGAAAGAGGTCACTCATTCAACTGAAAAGTTTCCATCCGGAAATGATAGACGTGCTGGAGAAAGGGCCGATCAAGATCACCAAGACACAACACCAGCTAGGAGATCGCCCAGCTGCTGAGATCCCAAAGCCCCCAGAAGAATGGACCTCTGAGGACAGGAAGTGGAATCAGCTGGACTCCGTTGCTCACGAAATGATCCTATCATCTCTTCCAGATCCGCTGATGGAGGAAGTCCTCCAATTTGACAGCGCCAAGGCAGTCTGGGACTACCTTGATAGTCTCTGTAAGGAGACAGATCAGATGAAGCGCAACAAGTTGCAAGTTGCGGTGGACAAGTACGAGTCATTCCAGATGCTGACTGGTGAAACCATCAAGGAGATGGAGGCTAGATTCAATGCTATAGTCAGCGAGCTGAAGTCTTTGGACAAGGAGTACTCGAATGCAGAGCTTAATGCAAAGATCCTGTCAAAGATGCCCAAGGAGGACTGGTTTGTGAAGACTACATCTCTTAAGGAGAAGGATCTATCCAAGATGACTCCCAAGGAGCTATTTGCTCAGCTCCAAGCACATGAGTGGGATATCCAAATGGTGAACAAAAATGAAGCCATTCGGACCGTTGGATCTCCCAGCATCAAAACACATGACGAAGCCTACTTCGTCAAGAGGGATTTCAAATGGAAGCCCAAGAAGCCTTTTCATACTGACAGATCTGCTGGGCAGCACAGCCAGTAGAAAGAGATCCCATCCCCATCGGGATCTAACTCAAAAGGCAGCGAGAGCTCTATCGCAGATCTTGAGCAACAAATGAAGAGACTGGCTGTACTTTTGGAGAAAGCCAAGGCGAAACAGGGAGTTTCTCTCAGCTCATCTGATGGAAAGTTCGTCAAGAGAGCTCCCCGCGCGTGTTATCAGTGCCAATCCCCTGACCATCTTAAATTTGAATGTCCACAAGTGGATAAAGAAGAGCGGGAAAGGCTGAAGAAGCTCTTTGAAGAGCGTGCATCCAAGGCCGTTGCTAAGGCCATGCTGACAAGGACAGAGGTTCCTGATATACCTGACCATGATGATGGAGAGTATTCGTCAGATGAAGAGTCAGAAGAGGAAGCGCTACTGGCGCTGATGGTAGCTTTCGGAGAGGAAGCACATGAAGAATGTGCTGATAGTGAGGGGGAACAAGCACTTGCTGCTGACGACCAGGTACAATCTGTTCCCTCATTGCACATCATGTCTCCACGCATCCTAGACGATGCTGAGTCGCATTGCTCCGACTCAGAGGTTGTCACCATAGATATTCTTCAGCAAGAATTTCTTAAATTTTACGAAATAAAGAATATCTTGGCTAGCGAAAACACCTCGCTAAAAGATCAGATTTCTATTTTGACCAATGAGATTGAAAAATCTAGGTCACTCGGTGTAGAGTTAGCCACTCTGAAAGAAACTCACTCAGATTTGCTCAAAAATTTTGAAATTTTAAAAACTGAGAGAGATACCTTTCAAAAGATTGTCCTTGAGCAAGACAATAAAATAAATCATTTGAACAAAGGCTCAAAGAATTTGGAAGAGGCTCTCCTTCATTGGAGAAAGCCTACTGATAAATCCGGGTTGGGATTTGAAAAGGATTTGAGCATAAACCAACCCGAACTCACAGCTGATAAGGGTAAGGGCAAACTGATAAATGCATCAGCACCAGCTGGTAATACCAGTCAGCCCCGTATGGCTGATCAGCACAGGAATAATAAGACCAGATTCATAGGTGAGTCATCACGACAAAAACCTCAACTGGCAAAATCCTCTGCTGACAGGACGCCAGCACACCCTAAGACGCAGACTAAGCCGAATAATTCTAAGGCAATGAAGTCAGCGTCAGCTACCAGTGGAATCCGACAGCAAGCACCAGCTGTCAAGGGAATTCACACACAACCTCGTCAGTATGCCAATCACCAGCATACTTACAAGGGATCCAAATCTCAGAGTAACTCTGAGAGAAGGATAATACCTGATAGGAGGAATACCTATCAGAGGCCAGAGCCCAATCACAAGTTTTCTCAAAGGGCTGTGAAGGCTAGCCATGGTGGTCCACACTTCCAGAGACCACGAAGGCAACACACACAACCGGAAAAATATTTCCGAAACTCTCAGCGGAAGAATACTTCCAAAGGAGTTACACACACAGCCACACCTTCCCAAACCAAACTCATGCATTACTTCAAAAGGAAGGGAAAGACTACTGATGATATCAGCAAGGGTAAAACCAAGCTGAAAATCACTAAAGTCTGGATTCCGAAAGGAATCATTCAGCGATCTAACCCTGCAGGACCCGCAGAAGATCGGGGACCTAAATAAATTCTTTATCTTTCTTGCAGGTACAGGATCATGCAACACAGCTTCAGAGGTCGAGAGAGTGGATCTTAGATAGTGGGTGTTCAGCTCACATGACTGGTGAAGAGGATTTGTTTGCAGATCTTGTCAAGGTCAAAGGACCTCCAGTTATTTTTGGTGATAACTCTAAGGGCAGAGTTATTAGCAAGGGCTGCATCGAGAAGGACGATGTCAGAATTATAAATGTATCCCTTGTTACCTCTCTCAAGCACAACCTCCTGAGTATCAGTCAGCTGTGCGATAGTGGCTACACAGTTCACTTTGAGAAATCAGAGTGCCAGATCAATGACGAGATGACTGGCGAGACCAAGTTGAGAGGTATTCGAAAAGGAGGACTATATGTCGTCGACTGGCATAGTGGGAAGACAGATTCATGCTTCGTGGCCACCAGTACTATGGAAACTAACTGGCTGTGGCACAAAAGGTTGAGTCATCTGAATTTCAGAACTATCAACTACCTGGCCAAGCATGATCTTGTGGAAGGACTTCCCAAGGGAGGATTCAAGAAGGAAGGGATTTGCAAAGCATGCCAGCAGGGCAAGCAAACTAAGAAGTCCTTCAAGAACCAGTCGCCAGTCTGCCCCAGTACCAGTCGGGTACTCGAGTTGCTACATATGGACCTCTTTGGACCAGTAGCACCTCAAACCATTGGAGGAAGACGTTATTCGCTGGTGGTAGTCGATGACTACTCGCGCTATACCTGGGTAAAGCTTCTCAGAACCAAGGATGAAGTGAAAATCATTCTTCCAGATTTGATTGTCAAAGCACAGAAACAGAGAGAAGCTATGGTAAAGCGGATACGGTCAGACAATGGGACGGAATTCTGCAACAGTCTGCTGATGGATTTTTGCGCAGAAGCCGGCATTAAGCATGAAAGATCTGCACCAAGGCAACCGCAGCAGAATGGACTGGCAGAACGTAGGAATAGGACGCTGAAAGAAGCGGTCCGGTCCATGCTGGCAGAATCCGGCTTAGGACAGAGTTTTTGGGGAGAAGCGTTGGTGACGGCCTGCTATACTCAGAATAGAAGCGGGATCAACGACAGACTCAAGAAAACTCCCTACGAAGTTTATTTTGGTCGTAAGCCTTCTATAGATCATCTTCGTGCTTTCGGTTCACCATGTTATGTCCATAATAATGGTAAATCGAAGTTAAATGCTTTTTCGCCTAAGGCTGATGAGGGTGTCTTTGTCGGATATGGACATCCCTCTCACAAGGGCTATAGAGTATTTAACAAGACCACCAAACTTGTGGAAATAACATGCAATGTTGTTTTTTATGAAGCTACTTTAGTGCGCAGGACATTACGACAACTGGCTGAAGATGTTCCTGAGGTCAATGATGTCGTTGATCAGTTGGGCAGGAATTCTTCCAATGCTCAACCAACTGGTTTGACTAGACCTATGACTGGATCATCTTCACAACCAGTATCCTCGGTTGCCCATCAGCAATCCGGGAGGGTCGGTGATGCAATTGACCTTGCTGAGACCTTACATTCAATCTCCCTGAGTGGAACTTGCAATAATCCAGGGGGAATTCCGTCTGGAATTCTTGAGCCAGAAGAAGACGACGAACCAGCTGGAATGGATGCACCAGCTGACGGTGTAGATATCGCAGAAGGATCAGGAAATCAGTCAGATAGTGGAGCTGATGAAGAGATTATTCCACCTGGTGAAGGTCAACCACCAGTTACAATTACAGCTCCGACTGGTGAAGATCTGGAAGCACCAGTCATCAGGACAGAAGAACCAATCACACAGCCAACACCAGTCGACTCTCATCCTCCCAAATGGCTGAGAGATCACCCATCCGATGCTATTCTCGGTGATCCAGAAGGTTCTGTCCAGACTCGACACGGCAGTGCGCTTCTGACTTGTTTTATTTCTCAAATGGAACCTACTTCCATAGGAGTTGCGCTAGAATCTGCCGATTGGATCAATGCCATGCAAGAAGAGCTTGCGGAATTCACTCGCAACAATGTTTGGGACTTGGTAGAGAGACCATCACATCAGTCAGTGATTGGCACCAAGTGGGTTTTCAAGAACAAGCGAGATGAGAATGGCACTGTAATCAGAAACAAAGCTCGTTTAGTCGCCAAAGGTTACAAGCAATGTGAAGGCATCGACTTCGACGAGACCTTCGCACCAGTTGCAAGGATGGAGGCGATACGGCTGTTCCTTGCGTATGCAGCGTATCATGGTTTCACGGTATTCTAGATGGACGTGAAGAGCACCTTCTTGAATGGCGAGCTAAAGGAGGAAGTATATGTCGAACAACCTCCAGGCTTTGAAGTAGGCACCAAAGTGTACAAGCTGAGAAAGGCTCTGTATGGATTAAAACAGGCGCCCAGGGCTTGGTACGAGACGCTATCAAAGTTCCTAATCAGTAATGGATTTCGGAAAGGGAAGATTGACAGGACTCTCTTCCTTATCAAGGATGCTGATGATATGCTAATGGTGCAGATATATGTCGATGACATTATATTCGGGTCAAAGAATATGTCTCTCTGTGAGAAGTTTTCTCAACTGATGCAGAACTCATTCCAGATGAGTATGATGGGCAAATTAACATACTTCCTAGGACTCCAAGTCCAGCAGTCAGCTGATGGAATTTTTATTAATCAGAGGAAGTATGCCAAGGACCTAATTCAGAAATATTGCCCAGAGAAGACTAAGGCTCTCAGAATACCGATGAGCACCAGTTGCCAGATCTTTCTTGATGAAGAAGGAGAATCGGTTGATCCTTCCAGCTACAGAGGTATTATTGGATCACTTCTCTATCTGACAGCCAGCAGACCCGACATTTCATACTCAGTCGGAGTGTGTGCCAGATTTCAAGCCAATCCAAAGAAGTCACACATGGAAGCTGCTAGGAGAATAGTGAAATACCTCAAAGGAACTGAATCACTTGGCTTATGGTACCCCAGGAATGATGAGCTTACACTCATTGGGTACTCAGATTCAGATTTTGCTGGATGCCGTATAGATAGAAAAAGTACCAGTGGTACGTGTCAGTTTCTAGGACACAAGCTAATCAGCTGGTTTAGCAAGAAGCAACACTCAGTTGCTACATCTACTACTGAGGCTAAATATGTTGCCGCTGCCAGTTGCTGTGCTCAAATTCTCTGGATCAAGCAACAACTGGAAGACTATGAAGTGGACACTGGTTGTGTACCCATCTATTGCGACAACAGCAGCGCTATGTGCATAACGAAGAATCCGGTTCATCACTCTAGGACCAAGCACATAGATATCCGACATCACTTTATACGTGATCATGTCGAGAAGAAGGATATCAGCGTAGAGTACATCAGAACCGACGATCAACTAGCTGACATCTTCACCAAACCTTTGCCAGAAGCAAGATTCAAGGAGTTGTGCATCAAACTCGGTCTTATGGAGATTGATGCGAGCCCAAGTGTTGAGGAAGAATGAGTCCCAGCTCTCATTCCGTTCTTGATTTTCTGAAGGATGCTGATTAAGACTAAGTCCAAGCTCTTAGTCTTCATGTTTTCTTTAGTGGTGGCTCAAAACCACAGGTGATATCTACTGGCAGAACTTATTCCATAAACAACGAAGGAAATGAGTCCCAGCTCTCATTTCGAATTTGCCAGCAG
This sequence comes from Plectranthus barbatus, assembly GCA_026898455.1. Taxonomy (NCBI): domain Eukaryota; kingdom Viridiplantae; phylum Streptophyta; class Magnoliopsida; order Lamiales; family Lamiaceae; genus Plectranthus; species Plectranthus barbatus. The sequence goes on along the minus strand of JAPKLW010000028.1, from coordinate 169,501 downwards.
TCATGCACCATCAGTCGAAGTAAAATTGGGTCCCAGCTCCCAATTCCAAGCAATGATGAAGAAGTGAAGAGAAGATTATGCGGAATGAATTGAGTCCAAGCTCTCAATTCTTTCAATCTTTCAAGTTGTCAGCAGACAACTGGTGATATATCAACGACTGGTGAAAATTGAGTCCTAGCTCTCAATTTGTCAAAGTACACGGGAACCAGTTGTGAGTATCAGTTGTCGACTGGTAAGAAGGCCATGCTGGCAGGGGGAAGTATGCGACTGGCGTATACTACTGATGACCAGGTATACTACTGATGACCAGTTGAGTCCCAGCTCTCAACTGACGTTCTCTTGAAGTCCAAGAGTCGTGCCAGCTGTCGCAGAAATGGCGGGAAAGGTTTAAAATTGGTCTTGCGTGTGCATATCTTCGAATTTAATGCGGCATTTAATGCGCACAGTGACTGCGCAGTCAAAAGCAATCTCGCGGCCAATCAGCGTGTGCCATGTCAGCTACACGCACCATCCTACGTCAGCATGACCACGCACGTCGCTACAAGGAATCGTGCCTGCTGATGACCGTCGATCTTCACTTTTGACGAATTCATCTCGTCCATCCAACCCAGCATGGCACTAGTATAAATAGCTTTTATTCGTGATCGGAAAAACTCTTATCATTCCTTCAAATTTTTCGAACATTTTTTTTTCCGTTCATCCTCCTTAAAATTTCCGAACACTTATTCCCTGAAAACATGGCATCTTCATCCAACCCCGCTGCTGATAAATCATCCTCTTCCACTGAGTCTTTGGATCTAGACTTACCATTAGCCGAATCACACATGCCTACCTTCACTGGCATTGTGAAAGAAGAAGACATAGATTATACCTACCCTTTCAACAAGCTTGTTCAGTTGAACAAAAAGGCCACCCAACATCTCCTTTCTAACTCCCAGATCAGAGCCGCCCAAGTCCAGAAGGAGAAGATTTTGAACGACAAACTGGCCGAGAAGCATTACGGCGAGGAGCTCATGGAAATGATCGACCATGAGCAGCTCCGATCATACTTGACGGCAACCCCCAGGAACTTCCACCCACATATGGTCGCCGAGTTCTATGCTCGCGCGGTGATAGCTGGCGACAGGAAATCCTTCACCACGTCGGTGTTCGGACACCTGATCACCATCGACGTAGAGTACCTAGCCAACCTCTTTGGGCTGAGGAGTACTGGTGAGGAGGTGGCGACGTATTACAAGGATGATACGGTGGAGTTCAGGCGGAGGTGGACTGAATGGAAGAAGGAGGGGGTGACTATCTTCAAGACTGGCATGAAGAAGTCAGAGATGGACGAATACTGGCAGATGGTATGCGACATTGTAGTGCGCATGCTCCAGTGCGAGGTCGGCTCCTATGCCGAACTAAGCTTAAAGAAGTTCTCCGTTATGTGCGCGCTGGTGGATGGCGTATATGGAAACTGGGCCGAGTTCATTTTCGGCCGGCTGCTGGAGAATGTGGAGAAGAACTGCACAGTCAAGACTGACGGCAGGTTCCTCCATGCAGTGTCTATTGGCCTGCGAATCAGCCACTTCTGGAGGTGGAGATGGGGGACCGAATCGACCAAGGGGAGCAACTGGTCGGGTCCGACTTTATCCCAGTCACCAGGGTCAAACTTCCTGGCCCAGACTACAAGAAGCCTCAACGGCTGAGAGGCAAGAAGGCTGTGGACCCTGCTGACCAAGTTTCTGAGGAGGAGTCAGAACCAGTAGATGAGGCCGTGCCAGCTGTAGCTCTTCCGCTGACAGCTGAGGCGAAGGCAGAAATGAAGAGGAAGTATGAGGTGGAATCCTCATTTCTCGAGATGGAGCAAGCAGTGACTGGGTCATCAGCTCAGGTGCCAGTCACCAGGACACCTCCTAAGAAGAAGCCCAAGCTGCACCAGTCCCAGCAGCCCCAGCCAGCTCTCATCTATGCTCCAGAATCAAAGAAGATATCTATACCAGTCAAGAAGTCCATCCTTGGACTGACTGAGGAGGAGACGATAGATAAAATGACCAGGAAAAGGAAAAGGGTCATAACAAAAGCTCAAAAGCTGGTGGAGCAAGCTAAGAGGGACCACAATGCTTCTATTGTGAGGAAGAAGCAAGCAAAGGCAAGGCTGAAGGCCTTGGCCGACCAGCGAAAGAGGGAGGCTGAGCTGGCAGCCCGCGATGAAGCCTTTGCTAGAATAAAGGCTGAGCACGAATCCCATCGTCAGGCGCAGCTGGCGGAGCAAATGCAACAAGTTGCCAAGGGCAAATGGGCTGTTGCCCAGACTTCAAGTGCTGTGCCACCAGCACTAGCTCCGGGCCAGATCCTACCAGATGAATCTTTTACGCGCCTGTTGGACATGGGATCGGAGGACGTATTTTCCCTGATTAAAAGTTATCAACCAGAAGAGGATGTGGTTCAAGTCCTACTGGCCGCGCAAGAGGGTGCCAGTGGAGGAGTTGTTGTCCGGGCGACCACCCCGGAAAAACTGGCGAGTTCCTCAGATGTAAGCTCAGATTCTGATGATGTAGAGATGCTAAGGGACGAGGAACCAGCTGCCCCAGCTGAGGAGGAAGAAGTTGCAATGGAGACTACTGGTGAGGAGCCAGCTGCTCCAGCTGCGCCAGTCATAATCATTCCCGAAGAAGAATCCTCACCAGTGGTACATCACTCCAGGGTGCAGCGGATGGAGCCAAGGGATCTTTTCCCCAATTTTCAGGCTGAGGCTCGTCCAACTGATAGTTGTCCACACCCTTCAGAAGCATCATCATCTTCTGGACGACCAGCTGCACCCACACCAGCATCAGCGCCTCGTGTGCGTCAAGAGAGGAGTTCTTACATGCTGAGTATCCACCTTCATCACCTGATCGATGAAGATACCTTTCAGGCGAGGGTCACGGGGATTCACAGGTGGGAGCACCGTGGGGACCTGGCGTTTCAAGATTCAAGAGTGCCGGAGCCTTCAGCATTCTACATTATCCCCACCAGCGGTCTCCCCCACCAGTCAATATACGCTTCAAGAATCTACGACTGGTGCCTGCCCCTGCATCCAGTGGAGTACTTCAACCTCTCTCTATATGAATATGCTGAAAATATCACAGCTGAAGTGGAGCGAGCTGTCGATGAAGACTTAGTCACCAGGTTTGGGGACCTGGCTGACGTTTTTGATGAAGATCTGTTCCTGGAGTTCCGGAGATGGAGGATCTTCGACTGGTGCGAGCGCAAGCTAAATGTTGAGGAGCACGCAGTGCTGTATGCCAGGCTCGGGCTTGGGTACTGGCGAGCAGAGGAGGAATGGGCAAATGAGTTTATGGGTACTGAAGCCCAAGGCCACCACCAGCTGTCTATCAGGCGAATCAAGCGCCGATTGAAGAAGATTGCTCTCTACAGACAGCTGACTGGATCCTCAGGCCTTCCACGATCAAAACCGGTGAAGTTACCTTTCCTCAAGTTCCAGAGCACCAGCCGAGGGTATCAGCTGGTATACGCTCTCCGCCGCATCAGGGTACTTGTCACTCTCCCCAGGATCCCTCCATACTTTGCTATCTTCTTTGACATGGCTGCCAGCTCTCTGCTGGTAGACCACATAGTGGAGGAGGATCCCTCGAGAGGTTGGTGGCTGACCACTGCCGTCCCCCCTGTTCCAATGGTCATGGGCGATCTTGCCCCATTTCATATGGACTGGCAGCTGGTGGTTTTCACAGCCCCACCTGTTTTTGCACAAGGCCCGCCAGCACCAGCCGAGGTGCTCGCGAAGGAGCCCACATCAGCCACGGTGCCCGCGGAGGAGTCCGCCCCAGTGGAGGTACCAGCTGATTCTGCACCAGCAATGGCTACTACCGCACCTGATGAGCCTTCCACATCCATGGAAGTATCTGCGGAGCCAATCTCTGAAATTCATCCTCCTGCGCAACTTCTTGCTTACATCGACGCCAGGATGGATCAACGTTTCGCCACTTTCCAAGCCAATGTAGCGCAACAAATGGAGTCCGTCACCGCCGGTGTTACAACCTTTTTGGTGCGGATCCAATAGGGGGAAAGGGCGCGAGCACTGGCTGAAGAGGAGAGAGCCAGAATTGTTGAGGAGGAGAGACGCCTTGCAGCTGAAGAGAGGAGAATTGCTGCTGAAGAGAGGCTGAAGAGAGAACAAGAAATGGCCGCTCTTGCTGAGATCCTGAGGTCTATCACCAGTGCTCGGACTCAGTCACCAGGATCATCTTCCATGCCATAGACTAGTCAGTTATCATTCAATGTACATGTAATTGCTAAATCATTAATGGAATGTTAACTGACAAGTTGATGACAATCTCTTATTGTCCAACAATTGTCTAAGTTTTTATTTACCAGCTGAATTTACACATCCAGTGTAATCAGCACCAGCACTCGTCTTGCATATTTTAAATATGTTTTTGCTCTGATCCTAATTTCCATATTTTTAAACGAGCATTATCTCTCCTAGTTTGAGGGGGAAGATTTTTTTAGTTAGAGCTGATGTTGAGGAAGTAATTTCGTGGGTTTAGATCTGATAGGTTTCACTTGTAAAACCCTGAAATCCTTTGTAACTTTCCTCATCAGCTGAGTGCTCGCTGGTTAGGCTTTGATCGCACCAAAAAGGGGGAAATTGTTGGGAAATCTGTCTAAGGTTTCCTCCCCCCAGTAGCTTACTTGTTTAGATTATAGTTTTGGTGGATCAAATCCTAAGTCCTACCAGCGTCAGTTGTCTCTACATAGCTCTAGTCTTATATGTAAAGTCCTGTTTAGGTCTTTGTGTTGTAAGTCGCAGCTGATCAAGACTCATGCTGACACTGTTCACCAGCATGAGAAACGCTTACCACTGGCTACTGTTCACCAGTTGGGAAAAGTTTCATCAGCAGGCGGCTGACAAAGACTCGTGCTGACACTGTTCACCAGCATGAGAAGCGCTTATGACTGGGTACTGTTCACCAGTTGGGAAGGGTTTCATCAGCAGGCGGCTGACAAACCTTACCAGGAGAATGCGTGTTCCTACTTACACTATTCACCAGCGGTGATTTCACCAGTCATGGGAGATTCCGAAAAGAGTTAACATCCAGAGATTTGGTAGACTTAGATGATGCCAGGGCAAGTCACCAGCAGAGACTGCCAGCACAAGATCACCAGTATGATCTACCAGTCAGATGTTACCAGCAGAATTCCAGATTCTCTCTCCCCGCGTAGTAGAGACAAAAAGAAGATTCTCTGAGGAATCGACTGACAAAGTATGACTTTAAGGAAGGATAACTTAAAGTCTATCAGTCACAAGACTCCAGTCTTATTCCTCGGACTGACAGAGAGAGCCGTTCTGACACAAAGAGATCTGTGTCAGATAAAGCGGTCTTAGGTATGGATCTTTTCCGGAAAAGCATACCTGCCGCCGTCAGAAGGACATCCGAGGTCTGACACCTTTCCGGATGCGTCCAAACGGCTAGAAAGTTTGAATCGGTTCCTGCGGCTATAAATACGTCGCAACCACCAACATTCAAACATTCCACTTATCTGCTCAACCACCGAAAGAACTGAAATTATTGCAAAATCGCATAAAGTACTTTCGAGGCTTTTCATAAAGCTTTCCGTGTGTTGATTTATCAAACACGAGACTTCAAGCTTTAAGCTTGTAAGTTAAAGATCTCACTTGGTGTTCTTTCTCCTTCGAGAGAGTTCACAGCAGCTCCTGTGCTTACCAGCACTTGAGTTATTACGGGCATTCTGCCGTAGAGACTGTTACGTTCTTGGGAGAACTAAAACACCTAGCTAGCTGTGGAGGTTGAAGTGACGTGCTCGCACTCCATTAGCTGAGCAGAGTTGAAGAAGGATCCAGGACCGGGAGCGGTTGATCTAGTGAACTGGTGGACGAGGCATTCACCAGCTAGAGATAGATCGTAGGAGACCTGTACCTGATTACTCTTAGTGGAATTTCCAGTGCTTCGACTGGAGAGTGGACGTAGATCGATTGATCGAACCACTATAAAAATCCTTTGTTATTTATCAGCTTTCTGTCTTTCATTCATATTTTAAACCCAGCACTCAAGTGCTGGAGTATATCCTGAAACTTATATATAACTGTGCAAACAAGGCTAAATATTCTAAGTTTTGAATCACCAGCTGACAGGTCTCAGTTGTCAGCTGTGTACTGAGTAACCAGCAACAGCTGACCAGTTGCCAGTTGTCAGCTGTGTGTAAGTAGCGTGCAAGAAAACACTTAACATTATTTCCGCTGCGTAACGTTTTATACTCTGAAAAACCGGGACCAACACAGCGGGTGTACGATCTCTCCATATATTTCTTGCCAATCGGATGTCTTGTAGTATGACCAAACGTAGTCATATATACTCGTACCCTTGAAGCTGTGTCAACAACAATGATTAAGTGAACATTATAATTAAAGAATGATGTATTTATATATTTACTAACCGAATTGCAGCAATAGCATGCGAGCATGGAATTAGATCCAGCTGAAATTCACGACAGTCGCACAAGTTGTCTTGGAGATCAACCTTCCACGTTGTATCTTTGATGCTGACTTAATAAAGACCGACATCCATCTATGCGAATTCTTGTGTTTTTATAAAATTCTAAATGATTAACATCTTAAATTCGAAGCACACTCCCAATTGAACTTTATTTTAATTTTTATTTACAAGAAATAATTTAATAACTTGCTACAATATTCGAAGCAATAAATTACAAGCACACTCACAATTGTATTAATTTGAATGTGAATATTATTCGACAATATGTCTAAAATATTACATATTTTGATACACCGACAGAGATAGCATTGCCAATGGGTTGTAAAAATATGTAGCAGTCGACGAGCTAGTGAAGGAGATGTTGTTTTTGCTCCGTCACCTCCATCTCTTTCGCCACTTAATTATATTACTAAGTGAGCAACAAAATTGCTTATCGGTGGCCATGGATTTTGTTTCTCGCAAGCCACCGATTTTTCATCTGAAATAGCAACCATTTTGCAACTCACTTACTATAAGCTTTCATCTCATTTCCCATAACGAAGAAGCTAGGGCTGATGTTCTGGAACTATCAGGTGATCGCTTGCCCCGTCTATTTTCAGGAAAAGGAGAAAGACGTGGAGGAATCCGGATCAAGGACACCTACTCCATGTGACGTAGGAGAAATCCTCTTCCGGACTCAATTGACATAGGAAAAATCCTCTTCGAATTTATCAAATACACAGTTTCTTTCATCAATATAAAATCGTACGGGTGGGATAAAGAAAAGAGAAAGAGAAAGGCCATTTGTAGTTGTAATAACTTTGGAAGGAAATGAAGTGAATTTCTACTATACAAATGCTCCCTTAAATATAAGGGACTAGTAAATAGTTCGAATTATTTTTAAAAAAAAATTAATGGCTTCTTGGTCGACAAATGTGTAATAGTATACATGAATTATTTGAGCAACTTTGCAGAGTTTCACTTTCACGTGAAACTGAATAATTTAAGCATTTATTGACTGAAAAGAGAAATTGGCACAAACATTGATGTGTAAATGCAAGAGTAATGTGATGTGTCAATAACATACATGTATGACCGAATTCGGACAAAATATTGCTAATTTGGCCGAGTTCCACACCAATTTAGCGAGTTCCATCCCAATTAGGACGAGGTCCATCCCAATTTACCTACTTCCATCCGAATTGAGATGAAATATTATTCAATCGGTCGAGGTCCAACCCAATTTAGTGAGTTCCATCCCAATTGGGACGAGGTCCATCCCAATTTAGAGAGTTCCATCCCAATTTGGACGAAATGTTGCTAATTTGGTTACATTATATTTGAAATTAAACTATAATATACGAATTTATAACATTAGTCTTAAGAATCGAATATTATGGTTACATTATAGTTGAAATTAAACTATAATGTACGAATTTATAACATTAATCTTAAGGATAGAATGATATGGTTACATTCTAGTTGAAATTAAACTATAATGAACGAATTTATAACAATATTCTTAAGAATATCGAATGTTATGGTTACATTATAGTTGAAATTAAACTATAATGTACGAATTTATAACATAAATCCTAAGAATATCGAATGTTATGGTTACATTCTAGTTGAAATTAAACTCTAATGTACGAATTTATAACATTATTCTTAAGAATAGCATGTTATGGTTACATTAGAGTTGAATTTAATTATAAAGTACGAATTTATAACATTAGTCTTAAGAATAGCATGTTATGTTTACATTATAGTTGAAATTAAACTATAACGTACGAATTTATAACATTAATCTTAAGGATAGAATGTTATGGTTACATTCTAGTTGAAATTAAACTATAATGTACGAATTTATAACATTATTCTTAAGAATATCGAATGTTATGGTTACATTATAGTTGAAATTAAACTATAATGTACGAATTGAGATGGAAGTCCTCAAATTTGGGGTGGAAGTCATCCAAATTGAGATGTAAATCGGTATTTTTGGCAGGAAGTCGGCTGTATAATTGAGATGGAAGTCCTCTAAATTGGGATGGAAGTACTCAAAATTGGGATGGAAGTGCTGCAAAATGGGATGGAAATCGGCATTTTTGGCAGGAAGTCGGCCATTTTGGTTACAATGCTATAATGTTTGAATTGGGCTGGAAGTAGGAGCAATTGGGATGGAAGTCGGAGCAATTGAAATGGAATTCATCCCAATTGGGATGGAAGTAGGAGCAATTGAGAATTAACCAAACTATTCAATACAACTGATTCCAAAACAAACAAGCTAATATTAACCAAACAATTGTTAACAACTAATTCCAAAACAAACAATTCGAAACATTATATTAACAACTAATTCCAAAACTAACAGCTAACAATTCAAAACATTATATTATCCAACTAAATGTACATCACTCTTCAAAAGACAAATCAAGAATGCAATGAGCCATATACAACCTATATCTTTCCTGGCACCCTTCCCTTTCAGCCCAAGGGTTATTCGGTCGCCCACAAATTAATTGGTCCATGAACATGCAACAATAGACAGTTTCACTGAAGTGGTCATTAGCACTGAAACCTTTGGCAAAGTCCACCGCCATCTTCTCCTTGCATGGTTGCAAACCAAGCTTGTTTTGCTCCCAAAATTTGCCATCGACCAAATATTTGTAGAGGTTATCTGTTATACGCCTTACTGAATCGGCTCTATATTTCCTTACAACTGCCCCTTGAGTAAACACTGTAGCATCATATATGAAGCAACTCCAAGTAGATAGGTCGATCCTCAATGTCAACCAATGATCTCCAACATTATATGGCATAATTATCTGGAAAAAGAAAAAGAATTGTTATAAGAAATTAGAAGCTGGCTGAAACAATAAATTGCACAAACACTTACCACAGAGGCGTTGAACCAAGGCCGAGAAAATGAACTATCTTCTCCTCTAATAAAGCATAGCAATTCGTCCGAAACTGTGGGCGCTTTTTGCCGAGGAGCCAGACTTACTGGATATGACTTGTTAAATAACCCCTACATATCACAAAATTAAATTTTTAAATAACATATATATTTAAATAATTACAACATTGACTATAAATAAATAAGTTCTCACCTGGAATTTCGGGCTTACAATGCGAACTTCATCCGGGTTAAAAGCAGTGAAGACATGCTTGTTATTTGAAATGAGCTTTATGTTCAGGGCGTGAACAAACAATTCAATTTCCTCCATCATTAAATATGTGTATATGTCTTCGAGCTTTTTGAAAAAGGCATTCGAAAGTCGCTGTCCGGTCTCTTGTGAAATCTGGTAGTTATCAGTTGGACCTTCTCGGAATGCTTGTTAAGTTTCCCTCATAAACTTTGACACATAAACCGGTCCAAAGTACTGAACAATGACCTCAGCGTCCTCATCATCATCAACATCACCACCAGATTTCTGCATTGCAATTCAGATTATTACATTAAATAAAAAAACTAAAACTAAAATATATAAATTATAGTTATACCTCTGGTGGATGAGAAACTGGGTGACGGCGATCAAGCGTCCGTGGTATGGGTTGAGAAGCCGAAGCATCGGATCGCATGCACGAAGAAGTAACCACTTCATGAATGTACTCCTTCAAATTTGGCACCACTTCATCCAAAATGAAGTGTTTGACATCATCTAACATGAACTATTTGATTCTCCCAAACAGCTTCGTATCTCTCTCTTGCCTACGTTCTTCCCCGCCTAAAGACGAAGAAGAACTATGTTTCCTCCGCCACTTCTCTCGTCTCCTTCGTACTAGTGGTGATTGAGGCTCAGAATCTTCCTCAGTCTGCACTAATGGCTGCTCATTCTGCACAAATGGCTGCTCAGGTTCATGCTCCTCTTCAATCTCTAGATCCACATCATTCACCTGTACTTCTACCATAACTCCGCCTCCAATCCAATCATCAGTCGAAGTGGGATGCACCTCTACTGATATCTCTATTGAAGGGTTAGTCTCTTCAATATCTTCAATCCTCAACCCTTCACCTTGTAGTAGCGCATGTGTGGATATTGGAGCCACGTAATTCACGCCCATCTTATCATCTCCTTGTGGAGATCGCCAATATTTGCTGCTCATCTCCAATGGTGAATGAGGTAGGGCAGTTACCACAGTGAGCTACAATTTTGAAACAGATATATGATAATATAATCAATTTTGCTCTAAAAAAATAAACAAACTCAAATTTCAGTATATTACCTGTTGGGAGAAGAATGCTATCCAATCTTTTATGTTGGATCTTTTGAACCGCCACTTCAACATACGTGGCACAGCATTCGCTTTAACTAACCGGGCACAATTCTTCCCCAACTGAGGAATGACCTCATAGGCTCAAACCTAACAACATTATAAAAAAAGTAAATTATTTTGATCAAACATTAATCACAAAATAATGTTACAAAATGGTGACAATTTCATACCTGTAGTACCCATGGATATGCGTTTAGTAATACATGAGTGCTTTGTATGCATATGTACCCCATGGAAAATTGTTCCATGCATCAAGATCCTCACTTAAGACATACAACCACTTTTCTATTTTTCTTTTTTCTTATACCCTAGTGCAAAAAAGCAAAATGCTAATATATTGGCTACCCTGAGGTACAATAACCTATGGGTACAATCAACCTTTTTCTGTTCAAACCTCTCCAAAAGTTCTTTACTACTTAGGATTTGACCTCTGCAAAAGACTCGGACTACAGTACTAGACTCTAAATCATGGTGTGCAGTAGGATCGAAAATGGTTGTTCCAAAATTCAAACCGGTAATAAGGGCAAATTCACTCTGTGAAAACATGATATCATGTCCACAAACTCTAAACCTTAACAACTCAGGATTATTGGACTTAATCTTATGGCTAAATAACTCAATTAATGATAAAGACGAAGAAAGTCCATTGTCCGACCAATCCAAAAACAATGTCCAAAAACCCCTGCCCCAAAATCATTAACCAAGTCTTCTCCTCCTACATCAAATAATGTTTTCCTAATGGATTCTAGGACCTTACATTTATAATATAAATTTGTTTTAGGTTTGGATCCATGAATTTCAATTCAAATAAAATCACCCTGCAACCTATCAAAACCAAAACTAACTAATTCAATAAAACAACACACTAATTCAATAAAAAAAAATACATAAACAGGAAAAAAACATGCATGCTTCATAGGCACGGTTCAAACATATAAAATAGGGAAAATAGATATCATCACATTCGAACATACATAAACCAACCAATTCAACCCAAAAAAACAGACTAAATTCAATAAAAATAAATTAAGCTTATATCATATGCACGAATTCAACTCATTTTTTTTAAAAAAAAAAGAGAATAAATTTCGCGAGATACCTGTGCAGTCAACATTTTGACCGTGTTTCGTGTGCAGTTCGTTGGTGGGTCGTCTGCGGTTCACCGGTGGTTTGCGTGCAGGAAGGGTGGTGGTTCAAAACGACATGAACAGTTTATTTGATATCCACCACTTTGTGTGTTTCACGCCCAATTTTTAGGTTAAATGAATTAGATGTGAAAAGGGATGGAAGTAAACATAACGCGAATTCCATCCGGATCGTCCGATTTCCAGCTGGATTATTGGACTTCTAGCTGAATCATTCTACTTCCAGTCCAATTTCAGTATAGATTTTAACAATTAAACGTTTATTTAATATATTTTTAATCCGACTTCCATCCAAATTTATTCCACTTCCATCTCAATTTAATTGATTTCCATCTGATTTGTTCCACTTCGATAAAAATTTATTAAATTAAATCTGGATTTAATATATTTCTATTCCGACTTCCATCCGGATTTACTCTACTTCCATCCCAATTTAATCGTATTCCAGCTGGATTGTTCCACTTCCAGCCCAATTTCAATAAAAAAAAAATTTATTTATATCTGGATTTAATAAATTCTAAATTCGACTTCCATCCGGATTTTAATCGACTTCTAGTTGGTTGACACATTTCCAGCCGAATTTTATTTTCAACTCCAGCCAGATTATTTGTCATGCCCCGATTTAATAACATGGAAATATTCAAAGAAATGAGGCACATCGGGTACGAGACTTGCACTCGGGATATCAATTAATAGGAAGAATTCAAGCAAACAAGTAAGAATCATTGCACTTATCCCAAGTTAAGCAAAAGATATTAAAGGGGTGCCTCCTCAAGAAGGGATCGTAGCTTCTTGAGTGAATCAAATATCAGAGTTTTTAACAAGTTTGATGATGACAAAAGTCTATTCAAAAGACATGGAGTTTAGCAGCGGAAAGTTATCAAGGAAGTATGTATATGAAGATACACACTTCCGCATCTAACTATTACAAAAAGAATCTTCAGCTCCACTCCTCTGCTACCTCGTACTCTTGCTCCAAAAGCTTCTTTTAACCTGCGCATTTCAGAAATAATGCGAGGGGCTAAGTACGAATTGTACTTAGTGAACACATGCCCGAAAACAAACATACATATAAGTTTGTCATGCTTTTTTTATCGGGTCGCACATGGGGTTTTAAGTTTGAAATCCTCCCATTGCACCAAAACAGTTTATGAATGAGCATGCTCCTTTTTACTTTAGTTAAAGTATCTGCAATTAATTATGTGACTGGGAGG
>JAPKLW010000028.1:144305-155985 GCA_026898455.1 Plectranthus barbatus | reverse complement strand
TGGGAGGTGGCCTCCTACCACAGTCACGATGCTAGTTCGAGTAGGGCACGACCCCTAACAAGTTAGCATCACAGTGCACTAACCCGTAGTAGCTTTTATACTATCTGGGCACGATCTTTAAAGACTCGCAATACGCACAGTCAACATCCATGTTGAATACGTTTGATGTTCTTCTCTAAGTGGGGTTCCCCCACAGAAAGGACAGATAGCAAACACAAAACAATAGGGAATGACAAAGCAGTTTAAAACAAAACATTTCATTTCATGCTTGATATGCTTTGAAGAGAAAACATCATTTTCATATTTTTGATTTGGCCCACTATATAGGGGTAAAAGAAAGCCCACCTTGAGTGGGTGCGGTTATGCAATTGATCGATCTAGAATTTGATCTTCTCCTTCCCTTTTCCTATTACATAAGGAATACAAGTAAATCCTCAAGGATAATAGATTATTTAAAATCTAACTCATCAAATAATTTTAGACTCTTAATCGATTTTGGACTTCTTAAGTTTGAGCCATCGGATAAGAATATGGAAGAATGACTTGGTAATTTGGTTTGACAAACAAGGTAGTAAAACGATAATTCAATAGCTCGTGATTCAATACCGAGCATTAATTCAAGAAGCATGAATAGTAATTCAATTTGATTGAACAATACAAATGACTTCGTCAAATGACTAAGCACTCTCAAGAGTTTAAGATTGAAAGAAGTTTCATATTCATTAAGAATCATCGTACATTGCTTGAGAGTATAAGAACTCACCAAGTTGTTTCAACGAAATAATCGAGGAGATTCTTGATCTTAGACAAAGATCGAATTAAGATTTCAAAGGTTGAGGTTTTACAAGTTTGGTTTAACAATAAGCTTCAAAGGAAGTTCGAGTTACAAGAGTTTGGTCAAGCAAATCAGTGGATTTGAATTGAAAATATTCTCAGAGAAGTTATGGAAGATAACATCTCATTGTCGATTAATACAAGGAATATCAAACGAAATTGGAATTCAATTAGTCTAAGGATGAATTTAGAACTTAGATATTGTTGTATTAATCGATCAATCGAAAGGATATCAAAAGGTATGAATGACAAGTTGAATCGATTGAAGAACGAAATTTGAAAATCTCGAATTATGTATCTGTGTCGATCGACATAAGTGGTGTCGATCGATATGGATGTTGGACATTTATATGTGTGTCGACCGAAACATGTGTCGACAGGTTGAGTTTGTGTTGATCGACGGAAGGAAGTGTCGACTAAAAATGTGTGTGTGTCGACCGACACCAATGTGTGTCGATCGAAATGGCTTGTTATGTCGAGAATGTCGATCAAAATGAAGTGTGTCGATTGATATCAAGGGTTGGCAACAAAATCTTAAGAAATAGCAGCTGTGTCGATCGACACAGATTGTGTCGATTGAAATTTTGGCTTCGTGTCGATCGAAACAATCTGTGTCGATCAAAACAGAGGCTTGATGCCTTCCGGCGGAATTTTTGTGTTTTAGCTCAAACGGTTATCCGGACTCGTCCAATCGATTTCTAACAACACCAAATGGTTTCTAATCATACATAATGAGTCTAGACATGATTTAAACTATCCAAACATATTGGAATCGAGATTTAACCATAACATTTCAATATAGGGCAATTATACCAAATATACTCCAAAATCAACACAACTCGATTCCTACGTCGGTATATCGTTTCTAGGCTCTTAATATAACATGCTAAACATGCATACGTACTCATAAACTTAATATCAAGCCTAGATCATGACATTTATAACTAGGGCATAAATCATAACATGCTAATATTCAAGAAATAGCTAGAGGGAGGTCCGATCTATACCTCTAGAATGTTCGTTGAGCTTTGTGAGCTTGATCAACACTTTCTTTACTCGATTTTAACTTCTAACATGGAGAAATGAAAGAAAGAGTGTAGGAAATGGAAAGAATGAGGTAAGAGGAGTCCAAAAATGTATAGTTTACCTCAAGAAACACTTCGCCGGAGCTTCGTCGGAGCTCGCCAGAGAGTCGCCGGAATTTCTTTGGAGAGAATTATGAGAGAAAGTGAAAGTGAAAATTGTAAAGGAAGCCTTCTATTTATGGAAGGGAGGCGAGGGTAATTTCGGAATTACCAAAAGTCAAAAAGGTTAAGGTGGTTGTCATTCGCTTGTCACATCGGTCACTTTAACATCACCTCACGTCAACTCTACATCTCTTTGCATCATTGCACGGGAGACCGTAATATTTCATCTATCTGCGAATATTTATCGATCGATATTATCCCGATACAAAAATGTCGGGTCATTATTTAAATTATCGACGATAATTATTAATTTAATATTTAATTATTCTTCTTGAAATAAGATTGTCAATTGAATAAATGCCTAAAATAATAAATCTCCAAATCAAATCGATCGCATAGCTTCGAATTAAATTTGATAACAAAATATAAATTTCGGAAATTCGATAAATACATTTAAAATTCGCGAGGGGCGTTACATCCTCCCCCACTACAAAAAATTTCGTCCCGAAATTTCGCAAGTTACATGAATAGCTCGGGGTACTTCTCCTTCATCTTGTCTTCAAGTTCCCACGTAGCTTCTTCAGTGCCATGGTGCTTCCAAAGAACTTTGATAAGGTTGATCTTCTTGTTGCGGAGCTCTTGCGTTTTGAAATCCATGATTGCTTCGGGTCCTTCTTTGTAAGTTTAATCGGGCTGGAGCTGAACTTCATCTTGTTGAATAACGTGTCTTGGATCGTAGATATACTTCTGCAATTGTGACACGTGAAAGACATTATGAACATTCCCGAAACTCGGTGGCAAAGCTAAACGATATGCTACGGCTCCAATTCTTTCTAGAATCCCGTAAGGACCAATATATCGAGGTCTAAGCTTACCTCTAGCTCCAAAATGAATAATTCCCTTAGAGGGCGATATCTTCAAAAACACTTTGTCTCCAACTTCAAAAGTCAACTCAGTTTGTCTTTTATCAGCGTAAGACTTCTGTCAATCTTAAGCTTCTTTGATTCTGGCACGGATCTGTCGAACGATTTCTATCATCTCAGCGACTAAGTCAGGTCCTAAAACCTTCCGTTCCCCAACTTCATCCCAATACAAAGGAGATCTGCACTTTCTTCCATAAAGTGCTTCGTATGGGGCCATTCCAATGGTGGCTTGAAAGCTATTATTGTATGCAAATTCGATCAATGGTAAAACAGCTTCCCATTTCACCCCTCGGTCTAGAACAACTGTTCTGAGCATATCTTCCAGAGTTTGAATAGTTCTCTCAGTTTGCCCATCTGTTTGAGGGTGAAATGCAGTACTGAAGTTCAAACGGGTTCCTAGCTCTTTCTGCAAGCTAGTCCAAAATCGTGAAGTGAAGTTCGCATCTCTGTCAGATGTGATCGTCGTTGGCACTCCATGCAGTCGTATGATTTCCTTAACATAAAGCTGGGCCAACTTATCTGATCCATATGTAATCTGAATTGGCAGAAAATGTGCGCTTTTGGTCAAGCGATCCACAATTACCCAAATGGCAGTGTTTCCTCTTTGAGACTTGGGTAGACCGATTACAAAATCCATAGCTATTTCATCCTATTTCCACTCAGGGATGTCAAGCGGCTGTAACTTTCGATACGGCCTTTGATGTAATGCTTTTAATTGTTGACATGCCAAACATCGTTCAACGAACAGGGCTATGTCTCGCTTCATGCCTTCCTACCAAAATTTTGACTTCAAGTCTTGGTACATCTTTGTACTTCCAGGGTGGGCAGTGTACGGTGTTTCGTGTGCTTCTCTCATGATTTCTTCTCTCAGATTATCATTCTTTGGCACACACAGTCTTCCGTCATACATTACGGCATTACCGAAAGCTTCTTGAAAGTTTGAAATTTTCTTCTCACGAATTTGAAGTCGTATCTTCTCCAAACCTTCATCTTTTCTTTGTGCTTCCACAATTCTTGTCCTTAGATTAGGACTTGCCAATAAGGCTGCTATTCTAGTACTCACTGTCTCTGGTGGTGAAACTACTTCAAGATTCAACTTTTCAAAATCCTTAATCAGTCCGTCCTCTTGCGTTATCATGGCACAAGCTTTGGCCGGAGCCTTCCTGCTCAACGCATCAACTACTGAATTAGCTTTACCAGGATGGTAATTAATGATCAAGTCATAGTCCTTCTCTAGTTCCAACCATCTTCTCTGCCTCATATTCAGATCTTTTTGCTCAAAGAAATACTTGAGGCTCTTGTGGTCAGTGAAGATTGCACATCTAGCTCCATAGAGATAATGTCTCCAAATCTTCGGTGCATGCACAATGGCTGCTAGTTCAAGGTCATGGGTTGGGTAGTTCAATTCATGCGTCATCAATTGACGTGATGCGTATGCAATCACTTTGCCTTCTTGCATCAATAAACAACCTAGACCATTCTTGGAGGCGTCAGTATATAGCTCATAGTCTTTATCTGCCTCTGGTACTGCTAAGACTGGGGCAGTGGTTAAGAGTTCCTTCAAGCGTTGGAAACTCGCTTCACACTCTTCTGTCCAAGTATACTTGATTCCTTTTCTCAAAAGTTGAGTCATTGGTCTGGCAATCTTAGAAAATCCTTCAATGAGTCTGCGATAATATCCTGCCAGTCCAAGAAAACTTCAAACTTCGTTCGAATTTTTGGGAGCTTCCCACTCCTTCACAGCTTGTATCTTTGCTGGGTCAACTTTAATTCCTTCAGCGGATACAATATGTCCTAGGAACATCACTTCTTTCAACCAAAATTCACATTTGCTGAACTTAGCATACAGTCTCTCCTTTCGTAAGGTTCTCAAGACTGTTCTCAAATGCTCTCGATGTTCCTCTTCACTCTTCGAGTAGACAAGGATGTCATCTATGAAGACTAGGACAAAATTATCTAGATACGGATGAAACACGCAATTTATAAGATCCATGAATACTGCTGGCGCGTTAGTCAATCCAAAAGGCATTAATACAAACTCGTAGTGGCCATATCTT
The DNA here is from genome assembly GCA_026898455.1 of Plectranthus barbatus. Taxonomy (NCBI): domain Eukaryota; kingdom Viridiplantae; phylum Streptophyta; class Magnoliopsida; order Lamiales; family Lamiaceae; genus Plectranthus; species Plectranthus barbatus. The sequence goes on along the minus strand of JAPKLW010000028.1, from coordinate 150,984 downwards.
GTTCGAAAAGCGGTCTTTGGGATATTCGTCGATCGGATCATAAGCTGATGGTATCCGGACCTAAGGTCAATCTTCGAAAAGACCTTTGCTCCCTTAAGTTGATCAAAGAGATCGTCAATCCTTGGGAGTGGATACTTATTCTTCAAGGTGAGTTTGTTCAACTCGCAGTAATCAATGCACATACGCATAGATACATCTTTCTTCTTCATAAAAAGAACAGGCGCTCCCCAAGGCAATGCACTGGGTTGAATGAATCCCAGGTCTAGCAATTCTTGCAATTGCATCTTCAACTCTGCAGTTCCTTGGGGGCCATTCTATTTGGAGCTTTTGAAATAGGAGTTGCACCTGGTTCAAGATCAAAAACAAACTCCAATTGCCTATTTGGTGGCAGTCCAGGTAGCTCATCGGGAAAAACATCTTCAAATTCTCTGACGACTTCTACGTCACTGACAGTAATGTCCTTCTTGTCATCCTCATTGAGGTACACAAGGAAAGCTCGACTATCTATTATACTGGCCAAACGGTATGCTTGCATGGCAGAAATTAGGGGAACCCTTTTTCCTTTCCAAACTCTATGCAAGTACACTGGTTCTCTTCCAGTCTATTCAAAAGACACAATCCTATCCTTGCACTGAATGGTAGCTTGGTTTTTTCCCAACCAGTCCATTCCTAGAATCACGTTTACATCTTTCATTTGTAGGACGTTCAAACCGTTGGCTTTTAAAATACATGTTCCAAAAGTGATTTCTAGGGCCGGGCAGGAAAGGTTCCAGAGAGTTGATCCGCCAGTCGGGGTGATTACACACAAATCGTTCTTAGTTCTCTCGGTACTAAGCCCTAAGTTCTGAACACAGTCTTCAGATATGAATGAATGTGATGCGCCAGTGTCAAAAAGCACAATAATCGGTGACTGGTTTACTAATCCCATACCTGTCAGGTTTCCTTGATCTTCCTTCTCCTTTGGCTATTCAAGAGCGTAGGCTCTTCCTTAACGTGCTGGCTGCTGAGCTGGCTGATGTTGATTTTGCTGTTGCGGCGGCTGCTGTTGCGGTTGAGGCTGTTGAGGCACCTGCTGAATCGGCTTGGCTTGAATGGCACGATTTTGGTTGTTCTTAGGTTTCTGCTGGCCTTGCAGTGCTCGTAGTTGGGTATTGCCTTGGTTGCCTTGGCGCTGATTCTGGAAATCTTGGCGATTGTTGCCCTGGCGACACTGCGACGAATAGTGTCCCATCTTCCCGCATTGGTAGCAGTTAGCACGAAGTGCAGCGCATTCTCCCGGATGGTCTCTTCCACAGCGGTTGCAGCGTTTGACAGCAAAGTTTCCTTGGTGGTTGTTCCATTGGTTCTGGAAATTCCTCTGATTCTCAGCTTAATTGTTGCGAAAATTCTGGCTGCCCTGCCAGTTTCTCCTCTGTCCAGTTGCTGAAGTCTGAGCAGCATCATCCTGCTTTCTTTTTGTCCCTGATCCAGTGGGTTGCTCGGGTTTGTTGGCCAAGAGAGCAGCTCGCAGTCCATTCCTCAGTGCTGCTTCGATGTTCAAGGCTCGCTGCAGCGCGTCGGTATAATCTAACACAGTTAAGCAAGCAAGAGAAGCTGGGATGTCTTTTTTCAGTCCAGACATGAACTGAAGTGCCTTCTTTTGTTCGGTGTTCACTGCGAACGGAGCATACTTCGACAGACTGTTGAACATCCGGTCATATTCTGTCACGGACATTTCTCCTTGCACTAGTCGGTGAAATTCTGCCTGTTTTTGGACTCGGTACGTCAGAGAGATGTACTTGGTGTAGAATTCTGCCTTAAATTGATCCCAAGTTAGGGCATCCTCTCGCTCAGGAGTGAGCGTCTTCACATAAGTATCCCACCAATGTTCCACTTCGTCAGTCAGTTGGAAAGAAATGCACTGGACCTTCTCTCGGGCGATGCAGTCAAGTATCCAGAAGATCCTTTCCATGGACTTTATCCATGTTTCAGCTTTAGGTTGATCTTCGGTTCCGTCTAGCAGTGGTGGATTCTGTCGGGTAAAGATTTCCCCGATTTTCCTTGGTTCAACGAGAGGTGCTTGCATCTCGTCATATTGCTCCCAATTTTGTTCATGTTGGGGGCCATCGCCTTGGTTCGGATTCGGTCCATCAGGGTTCACTTGAGGTTGGCCTCTTCCACGGCCTCGTCCTCGTCCTCGGCCTCGGCCTCTTGCAGGGGCTCCTCTAGGCGGCATTCTAAAAAATAAATAATCATCAAATGGGCATTCATTCTCAAGGTACGCAAAGTGCGTTAAAGAAGATTTATCTTCGGGATTTCGATAAAAAACATCAATTGACAGATAAAAATTAACAAGGTAGGTTATCCCACAATTTAGGGTTAATAGTTTTTAAGGGACAGTATTCCCTACAATATTTGGCATTAGCCCATGTTACACAGTTTGTTACACGATCAAGAAGATGTAATATTAAGATGGAAAACATTAAATATAACAACATGATATACATCCGAAATGCCCGGAAAGTGGGCGGTAGCATTTCCATTAGAAATCTTGGGGTCGCCGCATTTGAAAATTGGCTTCCCGCTACCAAGATTACAACATTCGTCTTCTTCCACGGGAGGCATCCTACTTACGATTACGTCGATTACATTCGAATAATTAGAAACGGGTCCAACAAGGTACCCTACAATCACAAATCCTACCATTACAACAGTTAGTTATCACATATATGCATCTAATAGTCCAGGCAAGGCTGGCAATCAATAGCCATCGTCCGATAAGTCAAACATGCCGATGTCGGAGCAGTCGATAACCTCAAGGGAGGTAGGAAGTTCCTCGGGGTCTTCTTCTTCATCAACGTTCCAGGGCTCGTCACCCCATTCTTGCTGCCACTGCTGCGGCCAATTATCTGCCACCCAATCAAAAGGTATCGGACCGGCTTCTTCCTGTTGAGGCATTTCGAAGATGGCCTCTCCTTGTTCATTGGCTTCTTCTCCCATTTCTTCCTCTTCCACTTCTTCTTCCTCCTCCTCGTCTTCGCCTTCCTTCTTCTTCAGTGGTTTTGGAATCTTCATCCGAATCCTGATACTGGTCGCCTAGTCTTTCATTCATTTCTTTCTTCCACGCGCCCGATAGCTTTCTCTCATAGTCATAGCATTCTTCAGAGTTGTCGGAATCTTTGTTAGAAATGTAGGGGTAGTGGCTGCTGTCTAATTCCTCATCACTTGGTCCAAGCGATGGATCCTCTTCAGGGTCCTCTTCTGAGTCAGACTCGCTTTCTCCTTCAGATACCGGTATCGGGGCTCGTGAAGATCCAGCTTCGTGATCATGTGCCCGTGGGCTAGGAGGAGGGCTTTTGAATGATGCTTTCTGTGCACGGATAAGGGCTAGGAATCCTTCCAGATTAGATTCGTCAGCTGGGGAGTTATCGAGGAAGTCCGGATAGTTAGCTTGCGCCCAAGATTGCCAGTGAGGCGGCAGCAGTTCCACCAAGCGGCGGAGTCCTTCAGTACGGGTCACTCCATGAGGGTGTGCATCTTCCCAGAAGTTGTAGAAATCGGTGAGGAACCGGTTCAGAGAGTCGCCACGGCATATCTTGTAGCTTCGGAAGAAGCTAACACGACGTTCTCCTAAGGCGTTGCGTGGCAAAGGTTTGCGACGGGTAAAGAAAGACTTGGCCATCTACGAATAGGTAAAGTCATAAGAGTTAATAGTTTAGGCAAAAATAATGATAGGTTGCGCAATTTAAATACTAGAGTAGCGAAAATAACGCGATTATAAAGGTAATACTTCTATGTTCGGCTATGGCGCATAAGAATCATATCTTAGTACATGCTTATTCTAAGTCTCGGATGGCGTCTATACTAAAAACATGCTTCCTAAAAGCATCTAAGTTCTCTAATAAGGCCTTTATATTTAACAATTTCATAACGTGTAATGAAATGCAACAATTTATGCTTTAGACTTGAGATGCAACTATTTATGCATAAAAATTATTTGAATGCAACTATATATGCATTAAAACTTTATATATATGGGATGCAACTATATATGCATTCACCTTCATAATATTTAAATAAGAAATGCAGCAATGTATGCATTAAAACTCTTAAAGATTTTTAAAAGAATGCAACGATATATGCATAAACTCTTCTTGGTTTAAAGAGAAAGGTATATGCTTTAATTTAAAATACAATAATTATATCCGACGCTTTCTCTTGATGCGGCGCAGAGTACGAGTGCTGGAGCAAGAGCTGGTAAGGACATTTCCGACTAATTTAATTGGTGGAGGCCTCGAAACAAGGAGGACCTCGGTTCAGAGCGATAAGAAAAATTTTCAAACCTGGCTCTGATACCACTTTGTCACGCCCCGATTTAATAACATGGAAATATTCAAAGAAATGAGGCACATCGGGTACGAGACTTGCACTCGGGATATCAATTAATAGGAAAAATTCAAGCAAACAAGTAAGAATCATTGCACTTATCCCAAGTTAAGCAAAAGATATTAAAGGGGTGCCTCCTCAAGAAGGGATCATAGCTTCTTGAGTGAATCAAATATCAGAGTTTTTAACAAGTTTGATGATGACAAAAGTCTATTCAAAAGACATGGAGTTTAGCAGCAGAAAGTTATCAATGAAGTATATATATGAAGATACACACTTCCGCATCTAACTATTACAAAAAGAATCTTCAGCTCCACTCCTCTGCTATCTCGTACTCTTGCTCCAAAAGCTTCTTTTAACCTGCGCATTTTAGAATAATGCGAGGGGCTAAGTACAAATTGTACTTAGTGAACACATGCCCGAAAACATACATACATATAAGTTTGTCATGCCTTTTTAATCGGGTCGCACATGGGGTTTTAAGTTTGAAATCCTCCCATTGCACCAAAACAGTTTATGAATGAGCATGCTCATTTTTACTTTAGTTAAAGTATCTGCAATTAATTATGTGACTGGGAGGTGGCCTCCTACCACAGTCACGATGCTAGTTCGAGTAGGGCGCGACCCCTAACAAGTTAGCATCACAGTGCACTAACCCGTAGTAGCTTTTATACTGTCTAGGCATGATCTTTAAAGACTCGTAATATGCACAGTTAACATCCACGTTGAATACGTTTGATGTTCTTCTCTAAGTGGGGTTCCCCCAAAGAGAGGACAGATAGCAAACACAAAATAATAGGCAATGACAAAGCAGTTTAAAACAAAACATTTCATTTCATGCTTGATATGCTTTGAAAAGAAAACATCATTTTCATATTTTTAATTTGGCCCACTATATAGGGGTAAAAGAAAGCCCACCTTGAGTGGGTGCGGTTATGCAATTGATCGATCTAGAATTTGATCTTCTCCTTCCCTTTTCCTATTACATAAGGAATACAAGTAAATCCTCAAGGATAATAGATTATTTAAAATCTAACTCATCAAATAATTCTAGACTCTTAATCGATTTTGGACTTCTTAAGTTTGAGCCATCGGATAAGAATATGGAAGAATGACTTGGTAATTTGGTTTGACAAATAAGGTAGTAAAACGATAATTCAATAGCTCGTGATTCAATACCGAGCATTAATTCAAGAAGCATGAATAGTAATTCAATTTGATTGAACAATACAAATGACTTCGTCAAATGACTAAGTGATGGGTTTTGTATGCTGAAAGCATTTATTACAATGTGTATACAACGGTTTATTTCTCATATCTGTTAACAGTATGAACAATGGTATCCTCTTGTCTCACCGATAGGGAAGATCATACGGCGTGTTGTAGATCGCAGAAGACAGTATGACCACTTTACCTAGTGAGACATAAACATAATCACAGCCGAGACAGCGTATGAGGATACGTCTGTCCGGATGGCTGCGGCATTGTCTGAATAAGTAGTCTGTCTTGGTTACTTGACATGCTGGTACGCAGAGGTGGCGTATTGATGGACCGCAGTGAGATATATTCGTCTGTCTGACATCAGCAAATAAAAGATCTCGTTATATTGATTGAGTCCAAACCCTAACGAAGGTTCAGGGGTTTGCACGGGTTGACTGTTGCTTTGACTTGCCATGGTGGAGAGCCAACACAGCGCGCTCGTATATCCGCATCTTGGGTAACAACAGTTCGTGTAGTACCGCCTGAGACTGAATTTAGGTAACCATATCCGAGTAATAGGATGGGGACATTCCCTGAGGAGCTCAATAACATTCATTGTGCCAAAGTCCTGCAGGCTGATTAAGTTCAGGCACGAGTGATAAGGTTTGAGTGGTACTACTCAGGAATTATAAGATATTAATTAATTGTAGTTAGAGCTTGTCAGAGGCTCCGATTAATTAATGGATGTACGGTAACCTTAAATATGGGGATTCTCAATTAATGCAACCCGTTCTCACAAGGTGGTAATAAAGGGGTAGGTCAGTATTAATTCTGTGGTGAAAAAGAATTAATATTAATTAATTAATTGTGTCCTGGGTTGTGGACATGGGAATTAATTAATTTATAGGCCCACTTTATTATTTGCATTAGGTCCCAGGTCTGGCCCAACAAGTGTGCAGAATTGAGCCCAAATTGGCCCATTAGGGTTTCTAACCCTAGGTCTATAAATAGACAGCTCTCTCTCATAAGTTGTAACACAGTTGAAACACAAACCCTAGAGAGAGAGTAGAGGGGCGCCGATTTTGAGTTCAAGGGAGGAGAATTTCAATTCTGG
>JAPKLW010000028.1:125692-143905 GCA_026898455.1 Plectranthus barbatus | reverse complement strand
TGATATGTGATTTATTTATGTGAGCAATTAAGCATGTGTAGATAATAGGAAAATCATGATTTACTGCTTTTATTATTTACAGCTTTCCAAGCATGCTTATGTGATTAATTTCTTTCGTTGGATTATATTTTGGGAATTTTTGGCTTGTTTAGTTACATGCAAAAATTTGGGAAATATAATGACAAAAGGAAATTATGTGTGCGCATAAAGAAACCTTTTAAAAGAAAAATACTAAGCCGATTTTTTAATTAAAATCAAAAGACCTCCACAAAGCGGTCCTAGGCTGTAAGTGTATCTCTCGTTCTAGTAAACGTCTACGAGTGTAGCTTGCTAGTTCCCGGAGGTACATGGGTACGGTTGTTGGGATTTCTAGACAAATAATTTAAATCATGTGAATAGTGGGAGGGCTTTGCGTAAACGTCTACAAGTGTAGCTTGCGTAGACCTCTTTCACAAGTATTCTAGGATTGATTTAAATTAAAGATAACAAAAGCTTTGAGGGCTGTGCGGTATGGTTACGTGCCATGCTAAACTGTCTCTTTTGGCCGGAGTAAATTTGTGGTTAATTGCTTAGAAGCATCTTAGAATGTAATGCAAGAATTGCATCCCTGTTCTTGAGAGATGGCTTGGTCTAAGGTTTTCACTAATTATTAATTTCTAGTGTCAAAAGCATCCTGACATGGTAGTGAAATTAAATGGATTGGGGCTTAAAACCCGCAGTTCTGGTTGAGGGTGATATCGTAAACGTCTACGAGTGTAGCTTGCGGTGGGTACTCTTGGGCAATTAGTGGAAAACATTTGTATTTGATTTATTAAAAGATTTTCAATGCATTTGTTTTCGAAGTTCAACATGTATGTTCTTATTTAAGATTCTTTATTGTTTCAGATATGTCTAAGTCTACTGTTGATCATATACTTGCTCTCAATCCTCTAACTGGTCCGAACTTCCATGAGTGGAGATATTGCATTGAATACATTCTGCTGACTAAACAACACATGTTTGTTCTTACTATGATGCCACTTGCCCCACGTTACCATAAAGTATCTAGACGTGAGAATGAGTTCTATGAAAGCTGGGTGGCATCTGAGGATTTTACTTACAAGTTAATCACAGATAACCTATCTAGAGAACTTAAGCTCAAGTACATGGGCTATTGTAGCTCTGTAGGAATCTGGATGGACTTGGTGCGAACGTATGGTGAAGTGGAACGAACTGTCAATTGTGATCTCGTTAGAGACCTTGTCTGTAAGAGAATGGTTGATGGCAGTTCGGTGACACTACATGTGATGATCATGGATAACACCATGAAGCGATTCACACGTGGAGGTGGAAATATCAGCGATCGGGCCAAGATCGATATTATCCTGAACTCATTGCCGATTTCTTTCTATGACTTTAAGAAGGATGTAGCTAAGAGAAGTGAGTACTCTTTCAAGGAGTTGCTTACTGATCTCATAGCAGGACAGTCCTTCGTGCCTTCATGGGAGTCTGAGTTATCAGATCTTGAGCACAGCTTGGGCACATTAAAAGATGTGGTTCATACTGTGTGCAAGAATATGATTGATCGCAGATCACGTGAGAAAAGGTCAAATGAAATGATGGTGGTTGGTGTCACTTCAAGTAAGAAAGCAAGCGGAAGCAAGGGTCAAGGTACGCCATTGGCATTTGTAACGGAAACATGTTTAGCATCGGTTTCTACTCATTCGTGGGTAGTGGATACTGGAGCTACTAATCATGTTTGTTACATTTTGCAGGGGTTCACACCGAGGAGGGTGTTGAAGAATGACGAGGTTACCGTCTCAATGGGGAACGCAGCACAAGTGAGTGCAGCTGCCATTGGAGATTTCACCTTGCACTTTGATGATTCCGTTTTAACATTGAGAGATGTTTTGTATGTGCCGGATTTTCGGCAGAATCTTATTTCAGTTTCCAAACTTTATGTTGATGGATATTCAGTTATTTTTGATAGTGGTGTTTCTATCATTGGTAATAACGGTGTTATCTGTCGTGGAATGCTGAATAATTCTCTCTATGTTGTTAACTGTAATCATAAGTCTTCCGCAAGTATTGCATGTAATTCATCCGTACTTGATAATCCTAGGAAGAGAAAACTCACTTCTTCTGATGAGGATCTTACATATCTCTGGCACTTGAGACTGGGTCACATCAGCTTGAAGCGGATTCAAAGACTTGCAGATGACGGTACATTGGACCTAGTTCGGGCTGTACCTTATCAAGTCTGCGAATCCTGCATCGAGGGCAAGATGTCAACTAGGCCTTTCAAGGCTAGTAAGTCTCGAGCAGAGGATGTGTTGGAGTTGATCCATTCTGATTTGTGTGGACCGATGTCCACGCAGGCTCGTGGAGGGTACGAGTACTTCGTCACTTTCATTGACAGCTACTCAAGGTACGGATACGTTTACCTGCTTCGCTACAAGTCTGAATGCTTTGAGAAATTCAAAGAGTTCAAGGCTGAGGTAGAAAAGAAGGTCTGGAAAACTATCAAGTCGCTGCGATCTGACCGCGGTGGCGAATACCTCGGTAACGAGTTCCTGCAGTATTTATCTAAAAATGGGATTACATCCCAATGGACTGCATCGGGTACTCCCCAGCAAAATGGTGTAGCTGGAAGAAGAAATAGGACTCTTCTAGAGATGGTAAGATCAATGATGAGTTATTCAAGCTTACCTATTTCGTTTTGGGGCTACGCATTGGAGACAGCGGCTTACGTGCTTAATGTGGTGCCTTCTAAATCAGTTCCTAAGACGCCTTCTGAGCTCTTCCTTGGTCGCAAACCTAATTTGTGCAAGTTCAGAGTATGGGGCTGTACGACACACGTACTATCGAAGGAACCTGATAAATTAGAAAGCAGGTCAAAAGTAATGATGTTCATAGGGTATACCAGGCAAACGAAAGGTGGTTACTTTTACTGTCTTGAGAGTCAAAGAGTTGTTGTTAGCACCAACGCTAGATTCTTGGAGGATGAGTATGTGAGTAATCACAAGTCAAGGAGTGATATCGTTCTTCAAGAAATTGAGAACGAGAATGCAATTCCAAAGGAAGGGGAACGTTTAGATGTGGGTGCTCCTGTGAGAGGTACAGCACCACAGACACGTTCTTCAGTGCAAGGTGCAGGACCACAAGTCACTGCACCTACTACTGACACGGCACAGATGCCTCGTCGTAGTGGGAGAGTTATTTTCCAACCGAAAAGGTACATGTTCGTGGGTGAGTCTTCGGACTTGAGCCTGGAAGACGGACATGAGGACTCTGACCCACTGACTTACGAAGAGGCAGTGCAGGACAAAGATGTTGCCAAATGGCGTGTCGCCATGGATTCTGAAATAGAATCCATAACTGCTATGGATGTATACCAGAAAACTGATTTGCCGGATGGCTTTAAGGCCATAGGGTGCAAATGGGTATACAAGAGAAAGAAAGGGGCGGATGGAAAGATTACGGCCTTCAAGGCCAGGCTGGTGGCAAAGGGTTATAGTCAGAAAGAGGGCATTGACTATGATGAAACCTTTTCACCCGTAGCCATGCTCAAATCCATCCGGATACTCCTTGCCATAGCTGCGCATATGGACCTCGAGATCTGGCAGATGGATGTCAAAACCGCTTTTCTAAACGGTTACCTTGAAGAAGGTAGGGACATCTATGTGCAGCAACCCGAGGGTTACATAAGCAAGAGCGAAGAACATCTTGTCTGGAAGCTTAGGAAGTCCTTGTATGGACTTAAGCAAGCTTCAAGGTCGTGGAACTTACGTTTCAACGATGTGATTAAATCCTATGGATTTGCACAGTTGGAAAACGAAAGTTGTGTTTACCGACTTTTTGTCAGTGGGAGCGTGGTCTTCCTTGCACTGTACGTTGATGACATACTCCTATTTGGAAACAACGAGGGAGTGATGTCCGAAATCAAGGTTTGGTTATCTGAACAGTTCCAGATGAAGGATCTGGGTGAAGCTGGCTACATTCTTGGGATTAGGGTCTTACGAGATCGTAAGAGAAGAATGTTGAGCTTATCCCAGGTATCCTATGTGGATACTGTGATAGCCCGGTTCAGCATGCAACTCGCCAAGAAAGGCTTGCTGCCTTTCCCATGGCGTTCGCTTTTCTAGTGGGCAGTGTCCTCAGACACAGCGGGAGAAAGACGAGATGAGTCTTGTACCATATGCTTCGGCTGTGGGTAGTCTCATGTATGCGATGTTGTGTACCAGGCCAGATATTTGTTATGCCGTTGGCATCGTAGCCAGATATCAGTCTAACCCTGGACAGGCGCACTGGACTGCTGTAAAGCATATCCTCAATTATTTGAAAAGAACTAAGAATTTCTGCCTAGTTTATCAAAGTGAGGATTTGTGCCCTGTAGGTTATACGGACTCGGATTTCCAAGGGGACCAGGATGAGAAGAAATCGACCTCAGGTTATGTGTTTACCCTAGGAGGTGGAGCTGTATCTTGGAGGAGCTCAAAGCAGAAATGCATTGCTGACTCCACCAAGGAGGCGAAATATGTCGCCGCCTCCGACGCCTCGAAAGAGGGGGTGTGGCTCCGGAACTACCTTTTAGAGTTGGGCGTGATTCAGAGTTTGCCAAAGAGCATCACAATTTATTGTGATAACTCTGGTGCAGTTGCAAACTCAAAGGAACCGCAGTCTCACAGGGCAAGCAAACACATAGAGAGAAAGTACCATATCATACGAGAAATCGTATCGAGGGGTGATGTGCTGATTAAGAAGATTGACACTGCTGACAATCTTGCTGATCCATTTACAAACAGCTTGCCACAGAAGGTTTACGAAAGACATATTCGTGAGCTGGGTCTAAGGTGGATGCCGACCACTGATAGTGGTTAGAGACAGCAGACTTGATAGACAAACTGTATACTCTGTAATAGCTTAGTTATGCTTTGAGTATAAGTGGGAGATTGATGGGTTTTGTATACTGAAAGCATTTATTACAATGTGTATACAACGGTTTATTTCTCCTATCTGTTAACAATCGTACATGTATGAACAATGGTATCCTCTTGTCTCACCGATAGGGACGATCATACGGCGTGTTGTAGATCGCAGAAGATAGTATGATCACTTGATCTAGTGAGACATAAACATAATCACAGCCGAGACAGCGTATGAGGATACGTCTGTCCGGATGGCTGCGGCATTGTCGGAATAAGTAGTCTGTCTTGGTTACTTGACATGCTGGTACGCAGTGGTGGCGTATTGATGGACCGCAGTGAGATATATTCGTCTGTCTGACATTAGCGAATAAAAGATCTCATTATATTGATTGAGTCCAAACCCTAACGAAGGTTCAGGGGTTTGCACGGTTTGACTGTTGCTTTGACTTGCCATGGTGGAGAGCCAACACAGCGCGCTCGTATATCCGCATCTTGGGTAACAGCAGTTCGTGTAGTACCGCCTGAGACTGAACTTAGGTAACCATATCCGAGTAATAGGATGGGGACATTCCCTGAGGAGCTCAATAGCATTCATCGTACCAAAGTCCTGCAGGCTGATTAAGTTCAGGCACGAGTGATAAGGTTTGAGTGGTACTACTCAGGAATTATAAGATATTAATTAATTGTAGTTAGAGCTTGTCAGAGTCTCCGATTAATTAATGGATGTCCAGTAACCTTAAATATGGGGATTCTCAATTAATGCAACCCGTTCTCACAACGTGGTAATAAAGGGGTAGGTTAGTATTAATTCTGTGGTGAAAAAGAATTTATATTAATTAATTAATTGTGTCCTGGGTTGTGGACATGGGAATTAATTAATTTATAGGCCCACTTTATTATTTGCATTAGGTCCCTGGTCTGGCCCAACAAGTGTGCTGAATTGAGCCCAAATTGGCCCATTAGGGTTTCTAACCCTAGGTCTATAAATAGACAGCTCTCTCTCATAAGTTGTAACACAGTTGAAACACAAACCCTAGAGAGAAAGCAGAGGGGCGCCGATTTTGAGTTCAAGGGAGGAGAATTTCAATTCTGGTCCTGCTCAAGCCACAGATCTACGGAGTCCTCACCAGTAGTAGATCTGAACAGCACCGGGACACAGATATGAAGACCTGATCTGGAGAACAACGAATTTCTTCTTTCCCTTTCTTTATTTTCGAATTTATTCTTGAAATTAGGGATGCTAATTTCTGTTTCCGCAGACAAATTCGATTTGCGTTGTTGAATTGAAGTTTGGAATTCAAACGCAAAAGATCGGTACAGACCCTACGGAATTACGGTAATCTCTCAATCCACAATCTCATATTAAATTCATAGGAGCATGCTAGGTTTTTGTGTAATTTAATTGTGAGCAATATCCATAGATCCGATCCGGTTCATTTGGTTTTGGTGATTCGGTTCACGGTAAAACCCTACACTAAGCACTCTCAAGAGTTTAAGATTGAAAGAAGTTTCATATTCATTAAGAATCATCGTACATTGCTTGAGAGTATAAGAACTCACCAAGTTGTTTCAACAAAATAATCGAGGAGATTCTTGATCTTAGACAAAGATCGAATTAAGATTTCAAAGGTTGAGGTTTTACAAGTTTGGTTTAACAATAAGCTTCAAAGGAAGTTCGAGTTACAAGACTTTGGTCAAGCAAATCAGTGGATTTGAATTGAAATGATTCTCAGAGAAGTTATGGAAGATAACATCTCATTGTCGATTAATACAAAGAATATCAAACGAAATTGGAATTCAATTAGTCTAAGGATGAATTTAGAACTTAGATATTGTTGTATTAATCGATCAATCGAAAGGATATTAAAAGGTATGAATGACAAGTTGAATCGATCGAAGAACGAAATTTGAAAATCTCGAATTATGTATCTGTGTCGATCGACATAAGCGGTGTCGATCGATATGGATGTTGGACATGTATATGTGTGTCGACCGAAGCATGTGTCGACATGTTGAGTTTGTGTCAATCGATGGAAGGAAGTGTCGACCGAAAATGTGTGTATGTCGACCGACACCAATGTGTGTCGATCGAAATGGCTTGTTATGTCGAGAATGTCGATCGAAATGAAGTGTGTCGATTGATATCAAGGGTTGGAAACAAAATCTTAAGAAATAACAGCTGTGTCGATCGACACAGATTGTGTCGATCGAAATTTTGGCTTTGTGTCGATCGACACAATCTGTGTCGATCAAAACAGAGGCTTGATGCCTTCCGGCGGAATTTTTGTGTTTTGGCTCAAACGGTTATCCGGACTCGTCCAATCGATTTCTAACAACACCAAATGGTTTCTAATCATACATAATGAGTCTAGACATGATTTAAACTATCCAAACATATTGGAATCGAGATTTAACCATAACATTTCAATATAGGGCAATTATACCAAATATACTCCAAAATTAACACAACTCGATTCCTATGTCGATATATCGTTTCTAGGCTCATAGTATAACTTGCTCAACATGCATACGTATTCATAAACTGAATATCAAGCCTAGATCATGACATTTATAACTAGGGCATAAATCATAACATGCTAATATTCAAGAAATAGCTAGAGGGAGGTCTGATCTATACCTCTAGAATGTTCGTTGAGCTTCGTGAGCTTGATCAACACTCTCTTTACTCAATTTTAACTTCTAACATGGAGAAATGAAAGAAAGAGTGTTGGAAATGGAAAGAATGAGGTAAGAGGACTCCAAAAATGTATAGTTTACCTCAAGAAACACTTCGCCGGAGCTCGCCAGAGAGTCGCCGGAATTTCTTTGGAGAGAATTATGAGAGAAAGTGGAAGTGAAAATTGTAAAGGAAGCCTTCTATTTATAGAAGGAAGGCGAGGGTAATTTCGGAATTATCGAAAGTCAAAAGGTTAAAGTGGTTGTCATTCGCTTGTCACATCGGTCACTTTAACATCACCTCACGTCAACTCTACATCTCTTCGCATCATTGCACGGGAGACCGTAATATTTCATCTACCCGCGAATATCTATCGATCGATATTATCCCGATACGAAAATGTCGGTCATTATTTAAATTATCGACGATAATTATTAATTTAATATTTAATTATTCTTCTCGAAATAAGATTGTCAATTGAATAAATGCCCAAAATAATAAATCTCCAAATCAAATCGATCGCATAGCTTCGAATTAAATTTGATAACAAAATATAAATTTCGAAAATTCGATAAATACATTTAAAATTCGCGAGGGGCGTTACATTATTACATTTATTAAATATATTTTATTCCGATTCCATCCGGATTTTAATCAGTCTAATGATTTATTAAATATATATTTTTTCCGATTTTGCCAAATCTGATTTAATATATTTAAAACTCTACTTCCAGTCGGATTTATTCGAGTTCTAGCTGGATGCGCATTTCCAACCGAATTAAAAATATTGAACAACAAATATTATATTCAATTATTTGCACTAATATGAAAATAAATAAAAAATTGAGTTGTGTCAATAAAAATTATAAACAATGAAGGCGTTACATATTTCACACAAATCAAGAGAAGTGATGTTGTGATTAAGACATTTTAACCTAAAAAATCTAACTTTTGCTATTTTGTGGAGTTTTTCATAAGACTTGTTATAAATTAGTTTTGCTTTTTAATTTTTTGCTATTTCAGATTTTGCCTCTTATTTTATTATATATCCTTATACGTAATTTTAGAGTATTTTAAAATCAAATCTGAAACAATGCTAAAGAAACATAGAATTTCTTATTAGTGCACTAAAATTCAAAATTTATTGGAATATAAAATTATACTATAAAGTGGAAGATGAAAGAAATTAGAATATTGTAATAGTTTTAAAATAAAATAAAATAATAGATTATTTTAGAAGGTCAAGTTATATTTTAAAATGAAACAACAATGAGAAAGAAAATTAAGACATCATAATATAGCTAAAATAAATTAAAATGTGAAATATTATAATGTGAGACTACTAAAAAAATATTAGTGTCACACTATATTATAAAATAAGATAAAATTTAAAAATTATTAAATTGTCACTAGACAAAACACAAATAAAAATATTAATGTATCACACTTCAATATATATATATATATATATATATATATATATATATAGTTTTAAGAAGATAAATAGCATGAAACTGGTTATTATACATTTTTTAAAGATAGAAAGAGAGGTTTAGAGAGTAGGTGTCAAGCACTACCTACTAAAGAAAATTCTATTCGAGGAGGTTGTAAAGTAAAATTGATTTGTTTGATGTGTTGTGAAGGTATTAAAACAACATAGCACACTTTATTTTTAGTAAACAAATGCAAAAAGTTTGGTAGTTGATTCTCAAGTTAGGTTGTTGGTTACTGCTTCGGCTTAAAATAATTAATTAAAGTAACTATGTTTGAAGAATATATATTATTGTGATATTACCCTACACAAGGATAGATATGTTTGTTATTATTGCATTGAAATTTTGAAAAGTTTGAAATGCATGCGACTTTGAGAATATTTATTTTACTGTTAAATAAATCATTTAAAAATGTACAATCACGTAAAATGAAGTGGAAAAAAATAAATTAATTCGAATGTAGAAGAGTTGAAACATAACATTATGTTATAATAGTCAAAGAGGAAACATGATTTGTACTTAGAAACACAAAAGATAAAGTTTTTTTTATTTGAGAAACCAGAGTGTGATATCTTAATTTGATTGAAGTCGTTACAGAACTAACAAGGGAAATTGAGTGTATGAATTTTTAAAATCAAATTACAAGAGTTTGAGGTCTACATTTAATATACATAAAGCAACATCAATGCATGTATTTAAATATAATGGTGTATCAAAAAGTCTTTAGCATACATCAATTACAAAACTTTAATTTAAAGAGACTGAGAAAAAATGAGGTCATTGGTGGAAAACTTAAAAATTCTCAATAATAACATAACGAAAGTTATTTATATAATACAAAATTAAAAAAAATTAACATTTAAAATTATAAATTATGAAGTGAAGCTCTTCATATCAAGAAAAAATTAAATAAAAGTCTCGATCTAGGAGCGCACAGGTGATAAAGTGCTAGGTCAATTATTAATTAGTCATATTTTCAAGTCGCGTCAAAACACACTCCTCATTTAAATAATATATCCAATTAAAAATAAAATAATGTATCAATATTGTTCAAATAAAAAACTTATATTTATGATTATAAAATAAAATTTATAAATTAATCAAAGTAAATATAAATAAGTATAATAGAATATATTATATATATATATATATATATATATATATATATATTTAAATTATATGTGTTATTATATAATTTTATAATTCACAAATTTTAGATATTTGTATTATTTTCCTATAAACAAAATATTAAATTTAGTATTACAATATAAACAATTAAAGTTCTCACGCGATGTATGGGTGCATTGCTAGTATAATTAATATATCATTAATTTTATTCTTTATGGTTGATAATAAGGAATTAAATAAATAAGATGTACTAATAAGTTAAAAAAGGAGAAAGAAAATTACTAGAAAATCTTACTATATGAAATATTTTTATTTATATAAATAAAGAATATGGATGCAAAATAATTAAATCAATATATAAAATAAAAATAATGATAATAAAATAAGTTTAGAACACAGTTAGGTTGAAACTCGTAACTGTTCTTAATTTAATTATTCATTTAGATGGCAATATTAATTTATGTTTGAAGGTTTTGTTTTTATATTTATTTATATTAATTGATTTTGAGTTCGAGTATCTATTATATTATATATACTAAAACGGTTCCGAAAACATTCCGCCAAAATTTTTAAAAAATTGTGTCAAGCTAATTAATTTTAAAGCTATCCAACTATAGATCTTCCTAAAAGTCTTTTAAATTTTCAATGTTCTACTATTACGTATTTCTAGAATTCAAATATATAAATTATTAGACTTGGAATTCACCATGATATGTTTGAGCTTTTCAATAAAATCTTAATTTAAACCAAATAAATTGAACACCAAATTTTCATATTCACCTCAAATCTCTCATCCGCCAAACCAATACTTATTTCCTCATACTCATTAATCAACTGTTGAAAATTGCCTAAAATGAGCTTACTGAGCACAACATGAATAAAAAACAAAGAGTCGTCACGAAGTGAAGATTGAATGGTTCGCTGGAGAAAATTTGAACACGATAACGAAACGGAGTGGAAGCTTGTTCTACAGATCCAGCCTATGAAGATGCTGTGGCTAGAACGGGTTTATACTGATGTGTGGTGCTGGAGGAGGCCATGTCAGCAGGGTTTATACGAAGCATCCTCGACTCATCGACCATAACAAGTTATGCAGTTCATTTCTCCGCAATCGTTGTGAAATATTTCTCTCAAACTGGGCCTCCCTCTCAAGATTGTTCCTACAAAGGGGACATACAAGCCACGACAGGATGGGGGAGGGATCGTGCTTTGAGCGTGACACACATGACACAGACGTAGGTATGGAGCAAATTTAAAGATGATGGGCTAAGTTATGCACGGGGCTACACAAAATGCAAAGGAAAAAATTTTAGATGCTAGGATCAACAATGTATTGTTACTATTCTATATAGAATTTGCTCATTC
Source organism: Plectranthus barbatus (assembly GCA_026898455.1). Lineage (NCBI taxonomy): Eukaryota > Viridiplantae > Streptophyta > Magnoliopsida > Lamiales > Lamiaceae > Plectranthus > Plectranthus barbatus. The sequence goes on along the minus strand of JAPKLW010000028.1, from coordinate 132,335 downwards.
ATAATTTGATCTATTTTAGAAGTCAACATTTTTTTTTTCTTTTTGTGGTACTGCAATTAAAATTTAGAAAAATCAATATTTTTTTAATACTAATTAAACTTTTTTAAAAATACATTTTGCATTCTACATCAAAAGTTTTTCCAAATATTTTATAATAATAACAATTATTATTATACATTAATTTATTCTATATACTTAAACAACATGAGTCCTTTACCATTCATTATTGTAAAAAATTATATCTCGACCCTATTATTCGTATTTGTTACAAAGATTTCCAAATCACCAAAATAGATAAGTCGAAGACAAATTTTGAAAAGTATTCCAGACTATTATTGATATGTAAATATATAATATATTGGATGTATACGTAAAATTTGTACATTTCTATTTTCAATTTCAATCCAATTATCATTTTCTTAACTGAAAGAAATGGGAGAAATACGAAGAGATAGTAAATTGTGAAGAGAGATAATAATTTTTGTGGAACTTAAAAGTGGGAGCTATTTAAAGAAAATTGTTATGGAGATAGCGGTTGATGAAGGGTTAAAAAAATAGAGTTAGTTTCATGAGAGATGGTCTCAATATTTTTTTATTATAAGACGGATCTTAATACATCATTTTAATAATTAAATACATTATTTCATTTTTAAAAATTACATTATTTGCAATAAAGAAATAGATCATTTGCAATAAAGAAACACATCATTTCATTAAATTCGTCTCACAACAAAAATGGTGAGATATCATTTGCAATAAAAAAACATATCATTTCATTAAATTCATCTCATAATAAAAATGATGAGACCATCTCATCTGAGAATTTGTCAAAAAAATGTGGTTTATGGGAAGGAAAGTGTTTTGACGGTAAGTGGGTGCGAGAGTTATAATTGTTTGGATAATTATTTAACTCATTTATGAACTATTTTTTTTTAATATTGAGTATAATTCATAATCTACTTATAAGATAGTAGTGAAAAACTGTAGCAAATGAAAAATTCCCACCTGTCCCATCCAATGTCAATACATACATGAAAAATACAAACAACTTCATACTGCCAAATCAATTCACTAATCCAGCTCAAATAAAAAAATACATGCATGCACAAGTCAAATTATTTGCAATAAAACCACAATTATTTGCAACTCACTTCAAAATTTATGGAGATGATTTTTATAAAATCGGAGCACATTACAATCTTTCCACATTTTAAAAAAATGGTAAGAACCTAAAATATGGTGTAACAACTAGGTTTATGGTGTAACAACTAGGTTTAGTCTCACAACGAAAAGGGACAGCAGTGCTGTAGCTACATCACTGAGTCTCCAATATTGTGTCAATCACTATACCTCTAAAAATTGAAATAATGAAAAAATAAAAATCAATCTGCACTGCCGTTTACTTGCAAAGCAAACCCTACTGTGCCTTTTGCTTAGAATATATATCATCATTTCCAATAATTTTGTCAGATTATTTATTTTATTTTTCCTCATTTTTCTAATTGTGTGCCTTTTGCTTAGAATATATATCATCATTTCCAATAATTTTGTCAGATTATTTATTTTATTTTTCCTCATTTTTCTAATTGTGTTTGTGGTTTGTACACATCACGGATATTGATTGCAAAAATAAAAATTATTGCATATTTTAGGTGTTATTTGAAACTCACTTTTTTTTTTTGGTGGATAAAGTTGATAAAGAAAATTTATTTTTCAACAAATGAAAATTTATAATCCTTTTGTTTTTAAAGATAAAATAATATCATACATATATACATTATATACTTTATTTTCTATTCCCTTAAAATATTGTTAACTATTTGTTTTCCAATTTCTATGTTATATGAATATATAATTTACGAGCAACTAAAAGCAATTTTGATAATATGATCCTAAAAATTGATTCATCTTGAACACTTAATCATATATCATTTAATTAAATTATAGAATTATGTATGGTTTTTTTATAATATTTATATGTATTAGAAGCATTTCTGATTTGTTATTAATGCTTTTACATCAGTCTTTCAAATAAATAAATTGGGAAGTATAAATAATTTAAATAGGTATTTTGATTATTGAGAAGAATTCTAAAACCACATATTAATGTCAAGATTATATTATTCTTAAATAAATAAATTGAAACCTACTGTTGGGTGCTTAATTTTGGTTTTCTGAATGCGTCAAATACCATATTATTTTTGTTAATAAAATGCATTTTCTTGCATTTGTATGCTTATTAATGCTAACTATGATGTCTTATGAATTTAACTTTAAGTATTTTTTAGAGAAATAGTTCTATGTGAGAAAATATGTTTTACAATTGAAAATATATTGCATTATTGTCCATAAAACATAGATTTTGAAAATTAATTTATATTTCCACATATTTTAACATTTCCACACATTTTAACATTTCAAATAAAAATATGCGAAAAATTTATTATATTAAATGTTGGCCGTGCAACGCATGGTCCTAATTCTAATAGGAACAAATATTTCTTTCCCTTATTCAAATTATGTACTCCCTCCGTCCCACCTCAATTGTCTCACTTTCTTTTTTTGTCCGTCCACCTCAATTATCTCATTACTTAAAAAGGCAACTTTTTCACACTCAACAATAAAATATTAATTCCACTCAACTTACTTTACACTCACACTCCTTGGTTATTGTGCCCAAAGTCACCGGGACAATTCAGCCGGAACGGAGGGAGTAGTTCAATTTAAATAAATAAATAATTACTCCCTCCGTCCCACTTCATTAGTCCCTCTTTCCTTTTTCGTACGTCCCATATAATTGTCCCCTTACTTAAAATAGAAAGTTTATTCTCACTCACTAATAAAATATTAATTATCTCTATATCTTACTACATTGGTTATTGTGCCCACATGGTAGGGGACTAATGAAGTGGAACGGAAGGAGTACTATATATTTGGTTAGTTTGAGATTTAAAAAAAAATTGAAAATTAAAATGAGATGATTACAGTTGAAGCATTGATATTTTGGGCACAAGCATGAATATGATAAGAGCATAGGGCAAAACTCTAATTATAATGGCAAAAACTTGCTATAGGCAGGCCTAAACGGTTTAGGCGGGTTTTATCCTACCCAAATGGGTTCACCCATCCCAAATAGGGTATATTATATGGGTTTGGGCTTGGGTTAATGAATAAAACCCGCTTAAAGCTTCGGTTAATGGATAAAACCCGCCTAAATCGTTTAGGCCTGCCTAACCCATGACCTTCCCAATTATAATATATCAATCAATTTGCAGAAACCCTAGTCTCCCAAAACCCCCAAAATTCAAGATCTTGTTCAATCTCGCCGGCAAAGATTGGAGTTCCCACCGGTTGAAAAGATGAGCGGGTATATGAGCCGCCTATTTCCGAGATCGAATTCAAGCTTCTTCCTCCAGAGCGGGAACGCCCTGAATGCCAAAGTTGTGCGCTTGAGAGAAGACATGTACCTCGTCGACGCAGGCGTCGGCCGCCCCAGGACCGCTACACCGAGCGAATTGATAAATCCTCCGAATTCTGACGGTCCAGCCACCTTCTCCAGCAAGGTCGGGTTCCTCAACCCAGTGAGAGGTGAGTCGACTGTCCGGAATTCGCTCTTGCAGCGGTGCTTTGTCGATTTGGTGACCGGAGACTCCCGGGCGAAACAGCATGCCGCCGCGCGGTTCGACGAGATGGTAGGGCAAACCGATGCCGCTTGCGGTGGAGAGCAGCCGCTCCTCTTGCCGAGGAGATTCAGGAAGCAGAGGGCGTGGGAGGAGTTGAAGAATAAGCACAAGTATAGCCGTAAGGTGAAGGGTTTCGTTGCAGCGAAAGTGAGGGGAGGCTACTCGGTCGCGATCGCGGGTTACCTTGCATTTCTTCCGCGTCGAAATGTTGTGAATGGAATTCAGGGCGACCGGTTCGTCATCGAGAGCTTATCCCCCAAGAGTTTTGTTGTCTCCAAAGTTGGGTGATTGTTTCTTGTTCGAACAAATCGGGTTAGAGTCTTCCTGAAACGCATTATCTTTTGTTTGTTCAGCATTTCAGCTTGATATAGGCCTCATTTTGCTTATTTTCATGCTATCTGAGTATGATAACTGTTGCCTAATAATTCATGAATATGAATATTTTCGAGGTTTGAATTGATTATGAAATGAAAATGCGTTTATTTGCCTGATGTTTAATTCTGGTGGAGTGAGGGAGGGAATTGAATTATTGCATAGACCAATGAATGTCGTGTTTAAAATGATCAATCAGATTGTTTGATAGCTATCTGAGTAAAGCCTAGCATTTATTCAATCCTCGTAAGAGGAGGTGTCGTAAGAATTTTCCGATTTCTGCAATTCAGCATTCTACAAGCCTTTTGATCATATTCTCATTTGTCGAAGATAGTCTTTATAAAATTGATCTTCCTGTTGCATCCATATTGATTAATTTTCATTTGTTACCTGAGGTTATTGCTAAGAACCATGTCTTCATTATCTTCTTTTAGAATTCTAATTAGGAGTAAAAGATGCAGCTGAAAATTCTTTAGTTTTCTACTTCTAGTCTAATTTTGAAAACTCATGTCGATATCCTATTTCACTCTGTCCTTTGATGCCTTTTTCAAAAGAAAAAGGCCTTGAATTCAATTGCCAGCGCAATCTTTGGTTAATTTCTTGCAAGTCATATTCTGTTGAAGGCCCTCTCTGGTGAATTTCGTTCTAGTTGTATGGATTTTGCTTCTATGGAAAGCCCTCTTTGGTTAATGTCTTACTAGATTTATGAATTTCACTTTTGTTGAAGGCCCTCTTTGTTTAATTTCTTGCTTCTTTTATGGATCTTGCTTTTGTTGAAGGAATTTCAAGCTAGTTGTAGAATTTTGCTTCCTGATGGCCCTCCTTTGTTAATTTCTTGCTAGTTATATGAAGTTAGGTTCTGTTGCTCGCCTTCTTCAGGTAATTTCTTGCTTGTATGAAATTTGTTTCTGTTTATGGGGCCTCTTTGTTTCATTTCTTCATTGTTATATGAATTCTGCGTCTGTTGAACTTGGAGTTCTTCGTAGCACCATCTCCATCTTCTACTGTCTTCAATCATTACGTTTTGAACTTGGGTTCTTCCCAGCACCATCTCTGTCTTCTACTATCCTCAATCTTGAAGTTTTGAACTTGGTGTTCTTCATAGCATCATCTCCATCTTCTACTATCCTCAATCTTTACGTTTGAACTTGGTGTTCTTCGTGGCATCATCTCCATCTACAACTATCTTCAATCTTTACGTTTGAACTTGGTGTTCTTCGTAGCATCATCTCCATCTTCTACTATCTTCAATCTTTACGTTTGAACTTGGTGTTCTTCGTAGCATCATCTCCATCTTCTACTATACGTTTTGAAGTTGGTGTTCTGCGTATTTCTATCTCCACCTTCAACTGTCTTCAATCTTTACGTTAGAACTTGGTGTTCTTCGTGGCATCATCTCCATCTTCAACTATCCTCAATCTTTACGTTTGAACTTAGTGTTCTTCCTAGCATCATCTCCATCTTCTGCTATACGTTTTGAAGTTGGTGTTTGCGTATTACTATCTACATCTTCAACTGTCTTAAATCTTTACGTTTGAACTTGGTGTTCTTCGTAGCATCATCTCCATCTTTGCGTCTTTCTTGATCTTAACTAGAGCTTAGTATCTTGTATTTATACCCGCTGCTTTACTCTTATAGAAATCAGTCAGGCAACTGAACTCATGAAATCTTATACAGACTTGCGATGGACGAAAATTGCGTCTTTTTCAGTAATAATTCATTTCCCCAATGTTAACAAATAAGGAATATAATCAAATGAAATTATTTGATGCATTTTACTGTGGTTTTATTTTCCAAATAATTTCAAATAATACCGCACACGAAATTATTTATTAAAAATGTTAGGGTCCAAATCCAACTTAACGATTCGATAGTTGTACAAATATCAGAGTTATTTTAACCTAATTTTGAAGTGGGTCTATTATATTTGTTGATTTTAAAAAGAAGTGTTGAAGGTCAAACCGTATATTGGATTTCAAAATACATTCTAACTATTCTTCTAAGTTTAAATTCTACGTTTTTTTTTGTCACATCACATCAAGTTCAACTCTCTAATATTTAGATTAATTAAAAATAAATAAGGGTAAACTATTATTCGTGGGTAAGTCAACAATAAAATTTATTAGGTGCAATCTCCTTGTTTTTCCGAGATAACAATAATTTTTTGTCAGAAAGAAAAAATATTGATGATCCAAATATAAGGATAAACTATTAGGGTATTGTTAAATGACTATAATTAAATAATTATAATTTGGTCATAATGCATTAATTATAATAATTAATTAATAATAAAATATGAATATACAATATTTACCTTATTATAATTTAATAAAATTATATTATAATATATATCCTCATCTTTTTAGATGCTGCTTTTTTTATTTTGAATAAAATATTGCGTTTGAGTTTTATCTTTTGATGTTGTTCTCCTAATTATAATTGTGAAGTACGAAAATGCGAATATGTAAGTTTGACACACGGTTGTCAAACTTACTCGCATTGACAGGTCAATGTCAAACCTTATCTGCTTATAACTTTGATTCTTTAGTGTCAAAGTTCCGAATCTGTTTATTACTAGTTTGTTACAA
>JAPKLW010000028.1:101658-115505 GCA_026898455.1 Plectranthus barbatus | reverse complement strand
AAGTTCGTTTCTTGCACTCTGCTGGTTACACAGCTGACTGGGACCTTGTCAGCTGGTAAGTCAACTGGCAACTGAGTATTCAGCTGACTGGCAACTGGCAGGTCAGCTGATGACTCAGGACTTAGAAAATTTTACAGTCGAGTTTGCACAGTTATAAACTGGTTTCAGTTATACTCCAGCACTTGGGTGCTGGGTTTTAAATCAGTAAGTAAATGCTGAAAGCAGTAAATAACAAGGATATTTTATAGTGGTTCGATCAACTGATCTACGTCCACTCTCCAGTCGAAGCACTGGAAATTCACTAAAAAGAGTAATCCGGTACAAGATTATCCTACGATCTATTTCCAGCTGATGAATGCCCCGTCCACCAGTCCACTGGATCAACCGCTCCCGGGTCTTGTCCTTCTTCAACTCTTGTCAGCTGGATGGAGTGCGAGCACGTCACTTTAACCTCCACCGGTACCACTGACGACGTGGGTGTTTAGTTCTCCCAAGAACGAACAGGTTACTACGGCAAGAAGCCCGTGATAACTCAGGTGCTGGCTGGCACGAGAGCTGCAGTGAACTTCCTCGAAGAGAAAGATCACCAATGAGATCTGAACTTACAAGCTGGAAGCTTGAAGTCTCGTGTTCGAAGGAATCGACACACGGAATCTGTAACTCACCAGCTGGAAGCTCGGAGTCTCGTGTTCAAATGATTGACACACGGAATAGCTTTAAGAAAAGCCTCGAAAGTGTTCTGCTGGCTTGTTCGCGCGTAAGAACTTTCGGAAGGAGAGAATGATCTTGAATGTTTGGAAGCCAGCCTTTTAAATGTTGGTGGTTCCGACCTATTTATAGACGCGGGATCTCATTCAAATCTCCTAGCCGTTTGGACTCATCCGGAAAAGGTCTCTGTCGTCGCATGTCCTTCTGACAGCGGCAGGTAGGAATTTCCGGAAAGCGCCATGCTTTTGTCCACTTTATCTGACACAGATCTCTTTGTGTCAGAACGGCTCTATTTCGTCAGTACGAGGAATCGCAACTGGTGTCTTGAACTGATAGACTTTAAGGTATCCTCCCTTAAAGTCATACTTTGTCAGTTTATTCCTCAGACGAATCATCTTCTGTCTCTCTGGCGCTGGGAGTCTCTAACTGGTAACATCTTGACTGGCAGATCGTGCTGGTGATCTTGTGCTGGCAGTCCCTGCAGGTGACTGGTGCTGGCACAATCTAAGTCTACCAAATATCAGGATGTTTTCTTTCTCGGACTCTCCCACGACTGGTGAGGTCACCGCTGGTGAATAGTATCAGCAGGACACGTATTCCGCTGGTGAGGTTTGTCAGCCGCCTGCTGATGAAAACCTACCCAACTGGTGAACAGTAGCCAGTCGTTAGCTCTACTCATGCTGATGAACAGTGTCAGCATGAGTCTTTGTCAGCCGCTTGCTGGTGAGACTTCTCTCAACTGGTAAGCACATCTCATGCTGGTGAACAGTAGCCAGCATGAGTCTTGATCAGCTGCGACTTACAACTCAAAATACCTAAACAGGACTTTACATTTGAGACTAGAGCTATTCTAGAGACAAACTGACGCTGGTTGGACTTAGGATTTGATCCACCAAAACACTTAAACACCAAATCTAAGATCTAAGCTATCAACTGGAGAAGGGAAACTTAGCCAGATTTCCCAACATGTGGTGGTGAAAGTACCTTACATAGGCCAAGAGGTCGTAAATTTGAGATCTGAGTGTATGATTGTAAATAAATATAGTTCTATTAAAAAAAAAGATTAACTGTAATTATTAACGTAATACATTTTAAATTTATTGTTACAAATGCACTTTAAAATAGGCAAAATGTTCAAATATATCATGAACTATACATATTTTTTTTTAAATTTACACTAAAATCTTCTAATGTTTCAAATTTATCCCAAACTATTTAAAATATGCAAATATATCCCAAAGTATTTTTTCAATCAACCGAAAACTAACTGTATTGTCGGAAATCCAAGTCGGATACAACGACCTATCATACCAAACATTTAAATAAAAAAACTTAATTTACTAACTTGAGTTTTCGACAATACAATTAGTTTTCCTGTTAATGGAAAAAATAGTTTGACATATATTTGCATAATTTTAAATAGTTCGGGATACTTTTGAAACATTTGAATAGTTCAAGATAAATTTGAGAAAATATGCATAGTTTGGAATATATTTGAAAGTTTTGCCTTTAAAACATTATAATTATATAGGTTCTTAGACATGAAAAATAATTCCTCAAATGCATTAAAATAATGATATACACAAATTACAGATCATGCATATACGTTTGTTCGATGCAGTTAAACTCTAATACAAAAGTTTAGAGAAAAGATATTAGCTATGTATGCATATTGTATGAAGAATTTCACCAAAATAAAATAAATTCAAAATTAATAATAAGTAATTTAAGAAAAAAATTGCAGAACACATAACGTAAAACAATGCTATGGATTAATTTGTTAGATTGTCAATATTAGATGCAAGTTTTTATTTGTAGATCTTTTCTAACGTAGTCGAGATTAATAGAAGTAAAATACTCTTTCATAAATTGTTCTCTCCCTATACCATACCATTCTATCAAATTCTACAATTTGAGTTCTCTAAAATATATTCGAACAATCAGTTGCAGCCCTAAAATCATGCCAGAGATGCACGACACTACGTATATATACAATTAAAAATATAAGTGCACCTTTTTTATTTTACAATATATGTTAGTAGTATGTTATTAATTTATTTTAATACAAATTATAAATAATAAGATAAATTTGAGATATACCTTTAGATTTTCAATTATTTTAAATTATAAATAATAAGATAATTATTTATAATTATATTTTCAAAATAGGGGTGCATTATTTATGTTGTTCGTATAGAGTCTCGCATGGATGAGTCTATAAATTGCATGCAAAATTGGCATCCAACAACCACACTTGTAGAAAAAAAAATGGGGAAACTTCACGTATTTTACATAATGGTGATATCTTTAACCATTCTCATAGGCAATGCCCAAAGCAACCATTTTCATTGTGGCAAAGAAAAAATAGCCAAGTTTCGTGTTTATATTCACGGACTCACTATTGGTTCCAATTCAACCGTAGCCGAGGCTGGACGTGCTGATGCGACGTCCATTTCGGCTGGGGGTTTAATCCGAGTGGCAAACAACTTGATGACCGTTGAGCCCGATGCTAGCTCCGAGGAGCTAGGTCGGGCTCAAGGGTTCCTCATCAGCGAAGACGACTCGGAAGAGTCGAGTGTGAGTATGAATCTCAACTTCGTGTTCACGGAAGGTGAATACGAAGGGAGCACCTTGAGCGTCGTGGGGAGGAAATCGACGTTATACAGCGACGAAGAAATGCCGATCGTTGGTGGAACCGGAGTATTCCGGTGGGCACGAGGGTTTTCTAGATCCAGCAGCAGTTCCTCCTCCTATGGCTATGAGCATGAGGAGTCCAAAGCCCAGATTGGTCTTCTGCAATTTGATATGTATGCGGCTTACTATTAATAGGAGCATAAATTTGGATGCAACGACGTCTTCTTGATTCATGAATTCATCAAACTTCAATATGCACGATGTGTTGATGGGCATCCAAAATATTATATATGGAATTTGTGAAATTATCGTGTGTTAAATAAGAATTAATCTATATTCTTCGTTCAATATAATTTGATGTTCTATGTTATTTTTGTTATAGAAATTCAACTTGAATATGCATTTTGAAATTGACTTTATACAACCATGATATTTTGATGATACCGCAAGGTGTTAGCATAAATATTCAATCCACAGTTAATAATTAAGTGAAAGTGAATGATCTTAACCAATGGCGAAAATTGTTATTTTAAATTCCTTTTTCTAACAGAGAAATTTGTAAGGAGCGGATGGATTATCTTGACACCTCGTATTGTTGTTACAATATTTCCTTCGATTACTATTCCTTGCAATAGCATCAACATAATAATATGTGTGATCATAACTTTTATTTAATGACATGTAGTACTATTGGGATATGCCCAATTGGTAGTAATCTCTGATTTTGGAAGACTTTATATCCTAAAAGAATATGCACATATAGGGACTTATTCTAAAATAATTTGAAATAATTTTTTTATTTAATTGTAAATCATGTTTGCGGGTACATTGTAATGTTGGATTAGTTAGTATATTGTGAGTAACATACTCATGTTAATTTTGGATTCACATACTAAATTAGTTAATATATGATGTATTAGTTCTGAAATCAGAGAATATAATATGCAGCGAAAAGTAAGTTTGATTTGCACTAGCTCTCCGAAACTGTCTGAAACTGTGTTTCAGGTTAATTGAAAGTAAGTTAAGCTCAGATAGGTATTAAGTCAGTTTTACAAGAATACACTTCAATACTTAGTCAAGTACTGAAGGTTTTAAAAGTAAGTTTGATAAACTTAAGTATGCTGAAACTTTAAGAAAACAGATAAAAACACAGGATATTATAGTAGTTCGGACTTAAAAATCCTACGTCCACTCTTTCGAAATTAATCGCGAATCCGCTAAGTTTGATACAAGCTTCCTTATGATCTATTAACAGCCCGTCGACACTCCGTCCTTCGGTTTGTGTCGACACCCGCCTAGGAACTCCTTGTTGACTTAGTCTTCAGGTCAAAGTGAGGACGCACCTCACAACCTTCTTTCTGGTGGGTTGGATGTTTGCACGTTCTTCCCAGAACTTAGTTTAGTTGGCTTAATGCCCATGATAATCAGTGATCCAGAGTAGAACACTGACTGTTATGAATATTACTTGAAAAGTAATATTGACCAAGATGATAGCTTAAGCTTTAACCTTAGCCTCGTGCTTTGAACCACGTAACATGGATAAATTAACTTGAGTTAGAAACTCAAGTCTCGTGTCAACAACACGGAGAATCAGATAACTTTTAAGATGAAAGTTTGGTAGAGTTTTGGCTTATCTTGCTTGAGAGATCATTAGCTTTTTTGGTTGAAATGTTGACCTGTTTATAGGAGCATCCTTGGATGTTTGAATTTCTACCCGTTAGACATGAAATTCCAATCGTTAGAGATATTGAGAATGTCGTCAAATCATGCCCATTCTTTGGTAGGTCTGCTCTGCTCTTCTCTGAAAAGATTGTACTTCTATATACTTTTTGCCTGCTCTTGTTAGACTCAGTTTCAATCCGAGGAATCCAAGTATGGGACATCCTCTTACTGAATTTTAATTAGAATTTATTCGCCTTAGCCTAATCGAGCTTGGTTCAACTTGTGTTCCACGTCCTTACAAAATAAGGCCTCCATACTGACATCCCATAGTCAGTATGGGCAACCCTCATACTGACTTCTCATAAGTCAATATGATAACTCTATACTGAGTACCCAGTAAAGGCCTTGGCCATATTTAGTGAAACCAAGTTTCATGTATGAACACTTCTTCAAATCTCGATTATCTCCTTTGTTCGGTCTTCAGCACCTAAGTTCTATTACAACACAAATAATCCTACACATGAATTACATTATAGAACTCTAGAAACTTAGTGCTAAAGTAAGTTTTGACATATCAAAACATCAAATTAAGGAGGAAACTAAAACTTAGTTCCTAACAGTTTTCCCCTTTTTGATATTGGCAAATCTACTTACTAGAGTAAGAAAGAAAATAAAGCTGATGGGTTTTGTATACTGAAAGCATTTATTATAATGAATATACAACGGTTTATTTCTCCTATCTGTTAACAATCTTACATGTATGAACAATGGTATCCTCTTGTCTCACCGATAGGGATGATCATACGGCGTGTTGTAGATCAAAAAAGACAGTATGATCACTTGACCTAGTGAGATATAAACGTGATCACAGCCGAGACAGCGTATGAGGATACGACTGTCCGGATGGCTGCGGTATTATCGGAATAAGTAGTCTGTCTTGGTTACTTAACATGCTGGTACGCAAGGGGTGGCATATTGATGGACCACTGAGATGTATTCGTCTGTCTGACATCAGCAAATACAAGATCTCGATATTGATTGATTCCAAACCCTAACGAAGGTTCAGGGGTTGTACGGATTGACCGGTGCTTTGACTTGCCATGGTGGAGAGCCTAAGTAACGTGCTCGTATATCCGTATCTTGGGTAACAGCAGTTCGTGTAGTACCACCTGAGACTGGGTTTAGGTATCCATATCCGAGTAATAGGATTGGGACATTCCTTGAGGAGCTCAATAACATTCATCGTGCCAAAGTCTTGCAGGCTGATTAAGTTCAGGCACGAGTGATAAGGTTTGAGTGGTACTACTCAGGAATAATAAGATATTAATTAATTGTAGTTAGAGCTTGTCAGAGGCTCCGATTAATTAATGAATGTCCGGTAACCTTAAATATGGGGATTCTCAATTAATGCAGCCCGTTCTCACAACGTGGTAATAAAGGGGTAGGTCAATATTAATTCTGTGGTGAAAAAGAATTAATATTAATTAATTAAGTGTGTCCTGGGTTGTGGACATGGGAATTAATTAATTTATAGGCCCACTTTATAATTTGCATTAGGTCCCAGGTCTGGCCCAAGGAAAGTGTGCTGAATTGAGCCCAGGAGCCCATTGGGGTTTGCAACCCTAGGTCTATAAATAGACAGCTCTCTCTCATAAGTTGTAATCAATATAGTTGAAAAACTCTAATCCTAGAGACAGAGAGTGGGGCGCCGATTTAAAGAAGAAAAGGAGGAGAATTTTCGAATTCTGGTCCTGCTCAAATACAGATATGTGGAGTCCTCACCAGTAGCAGATCTGAACGCACCGGGATACAGATCTAAAGATCTAATCTGGAGAACAGATTTCTTCTCTCTTGATTTTTCTTTATTTTCAATTAATCTAGAAATTAGATTTCTAATTTCTATTTCCGCAGATTAAATCGAAATTGCTTGGTTGAATTCAAGTGGAAGTTCAAACGCAAAAGATCGGATCAAACTCGACGGAATAACGGTAAATTCCTAAATCCAAAATATCGTATTAAATTCATAGGAGCATGCTAGGGTTTATCATGTATTTAATTATGCACAATATCCATAAATCGATCCGGTTCAATTTGATTTTGGTGATTCGGTTCACGGAAAAACCCTACAATTGGTATCAGAACCAAGTTCTTGATTTATGGCTCTTTTGTGCATAATTGAATTCAGTATGCATGTATGAATTTACTGTTTTGTGGATGTTGGTTTTTGTTCCTCGTGGCAACCCGTATAATTCAGCCCGCGGTGGTTTATCCGTGTAGGGCTGAATTAATTTTGTAAAATCACGAGAAAATCCGTGATTAGTGTAGATTTGAAAATTGTAATAGAATAGTTGTTCTGTAATTTTTCAAATTATGTAATTGGACGGGTCGAGGACGAAGAACAAAGATAGAGCCACCAAAGGGCGATGCACGGCGGCGGCAGGTGGCCGCGCACGCGTGCATCCGCGGGCAGCGGCGATGCAGGGCCACGCACAGTGCGAACGACGGCGCGCAGCAGCGCGCGTCGCAGGCGGCCTGGCGGCGGGCAAATGACGGCGGTGCTGGGGCCTACGCACGCGAGGCGCGCGCGCGAGCGTGCGCGGCGCTGTGCGCACACGGCGGCGGCGGCGGCGGTCGGTCGGCGGCGGCGATGGTCGTCGTTGGCTGATGCTGTCCCGTCGCGATGGGTCGTGTTTTGGTGGTTTGTACAATCCTGTGTAAACCCTAGGGTTTGCATTAGGGTTAGGGCATATCATCAGATCAGAAAGGCCTAAATCCCAAAAGATTTAGTGGTTGAAGATTTGGAGGCCCTTGAAGATTTGAAAGATTTGAAAAGATTTGGATTTATCCAGATTAGATTCAAATTCAAATTATAATAGATAGAATTTAATTTTCTATTTTTGTGGGGCCACGAGAAATTTTAGTTTGCCTTAATTATCCTCGTATGATTTGTGATTTATTATGTGCGCTAATTAAGCATCTGTAGATAATAGGAAAAACATGTTTTACTGCTTTTATTATTTATAGCATTCAAGCATGCTTATGTGATTAATTTCTTGTTGGATTATATTTTGGGAATTTTTGGGCTTGTTTAATTACATGCAAAAATTTGGAAAATATAATGACAAAGAAATTATATGTGCGCATATAAGAAACATTTTGAAAGAAAAATACTAAGCAGATTTTTTTAATTAAAATCAATAGACCTCCACAAAGCGGTCCTAGGCTGTAAGTGTATCTCTCGTTCTAGTAAACGACTACGAGTGTAGCTTGCTAGTTCCTAGAGGTGCATGGGTACAGTTGTTGGGATTTCTAGACAAACAATTTAAATCATGTGAATAGTGGGAGGGCTTTGCGTAAACGTCTACGAGTGTAGCTTGCGTAGATCTCTTTCACAAGTATTCTAGGATTAATTTAAATTATAGATAACAAAAGCTTTGAGGGCTGTGCGGTATGGTTACGTGCCATGCTAAACTGTCTCTTTTGGCCGGAGTTAAATTTGTGGTTAATCGCTTAGAAGCATCTTAGAATATAATGCAAGAATTACATACCTGTTCTTGAGAGATGGCTTGGTCTAAGGTTATTCACTAATTATTAGTTTCTAGTGTCAAAAGGTTCCTGACATGGTAGTGAAATTAAATGAATTGGGGCTTAAAACTCGCAGTTCTGGTCGAGGGTGACATCGTAAACTTCTACGAGTGTAGCTTGCGGTGGGATCTCTTGGGCAATTAGTGGATAACATTTGTATTTGATTTATTAAAAGGTTTTCAATGCATTTGTTTTCGAAGTTCTACATGTATGTTCTTATTTAAGATTTTATTGTTTCAGATATGTCTATGTCTAATGTGATCAATATTCTCGCACAAAATACTCTAACTGGTCCAAACTTCCTGGAATGGAAACGCAATCTCAAGTACCTCCTGATTGCAGAAGAACATATGTTCGTTCTGCAAGTACTTCGTCCCGAAGTGCCAACTGCTGAATCCAGTCAAATAGATATAGACTTTTATAACAAGTGGGAGAAATCAAACAATGTAGTCAAGTGCTACGTGATGACCACTATGTCGAAAGTCTTGCAGCAGCAGCATCAGCACCATAGGGATGCCTATGACATCATGTCGAGTTTGGAGGCGACCTATGAGGAAACTGATAGAGCCGTCAGATTAAATCTCATGAGGGAAATCGTGAGTAAGAAAATGACAGATGGCACCCCAGTGAGAGAGCACGTAGTCACCATGACTCACCTCATGGATGAACTGACTGTGCATGGTGGAGGTATCAACGTTGAGGCTAAAGTTGATATCATACTAAACTCTCTACCCAAGTCCTTTGCGAGTTTTAGACTGAATGTTGTCATGAACAAGAAAGAGTATACTCTCCATGAGTTGCTCAATGACTTGATGGCAGCGGAATCAGTTATGAACCCTCAGAAGGTTGCCTTGGCTACTTCTAATAATCTCTTTGCTGTACTAAAAGGTATGAAGCGGAAGAAAGGGATTAAGAAGTGGGCTAAGAAGACACCTATGAAGGAAGGTGGGACTAGGAAAAAGCCTAAAGTGGCGACTGACAAGGACAGGTGCTTCAGGTGTGGTAAGAAAGGCATTGGAGGAAAGATTGTCAAGCCAACAAAGCTAGACAAGGTATGCCATTTGCATGTATAACCGTAAGCATGATTAGGGTCTGTAGTTGCTCTTCCAAGAGCTGTAAGATCTGACTTGTTGATCATGTTGTTGTACTTTGCAGGGGACCGTGCCGACAAGGCTGGTGAATGATGGCAAGTAGATACCAAACTGGATGAAGGCAACGTTTTATGACGGAGCTTCATGGAGTTTTCTTTTCCTTATGAATTTGATGTTTTGAGTACATTTGAGAGTTTATTTGTGGGCCGTGGTTTATCGGCAGGACAAATTTCATCAACTTTTTGGATATTTGTTATTTATGATCTTATCATTGGCAATAACAATGTTATCATTTATGGAATGTTGATTTACACTCATTATGTTACTTCGATCAAATAAGTCCTTGAATACTGCATGTAATTCATCCGTAATTGATAATCCTAGAAAGAGAAAACTTACTTCTTCTGATGAGGATCTTACATATCTCTGGCACTTGAGACTTGGTCACATAAGCTTGAATCGAATTCAAAGACTTGCAGATGACGGTACGTTGGACTTGGTCCGGGCTGTAAATTATCAAGTCTGCGAATCCTGCATCGAGGGCAAGATGTCTACTAGGCCTTTTAAGGCTAGTCAATCTTGAGCAGAGGATGTGTTGGAGTTGATCCATTCTAACTTATGTGGACCGATGTCCACGCAGGCTCGTGGAGGGTACGAGTACTTCGTCACTTTCATTGACGATTACTCAAGGTACGGATATGTTTATCTGCTTCGCTACAAGTCTGAATGCTTTGAGAAATTCAAAGAGTTCATGGCTGAGGTAGAAAAAAAGGTCGGGAAAACTATCAAGTCGCTGCGATCTGACCGCGGTGGATACCTCGGTAATGAGTTCCTGCAATATTTGTCAGAAAATGGGATTACATCCCAATGGACTGCACCAGGTACTCCCTAGCAAAATGGTGTAGCAGAAAGAAGAAATAGGACTCTTCTAGAGATGGTAAGATCAATGATATGTTATGCAAACTTACCAATTTCGTTTTGGGGCTACGCATTGGAGACAACAGCTTACGTGCTAAATGTGGTGCCTTCTAAATCAGTTCCTAAGACGCCTTCTGAGCTCTTCCTTGGTCGCAAACCGAGTTTGTGCAAGTTTAGAGTATGGGGCTGTCCGACACACGTACTGTCGAAGGAACCTGATAAGTTAGAAAACAGGTCAAAAGTAATGCTGTTCATAGGGTATCCCAGTCAAACGAAAGGTGGTTACTTTTACTGTCATGAGAGTCAGAGAGTCGTTGTTAGCACCAATGCTAGATTCTTGGAGGACGAGTATGTGAGTAATCACAAGTCAAGGAGTGATATCATTCTTCAAGAAATTGAAAACGAGAAGCGATTCCAAGAGAAGGGGAACGTGCGAATGTGGGTGCACCTGTGGAAGGTACAGCACCACATGCACGTTCTTCAGTGCAAGGTGCAGAACCACAAGTTACTGCACCTACTACTGACACAACACTGATGCCTCGTCGTAGTGGGAGAGTTATTTTCCTACCGGAAAGATACATGTTCGTGGGTGAGTCTTCGGATTTGTGCCCGAAAGACGAACATGAGGACTCTGACCCAATGACTTACTAGGAGGCAGTGCAGGACAAGGATGTTGCCAAATGGCGTGTCACCATGGATTCTGAAATAGAATCAATAACGGCTATGGATGTATACCAGAAAACTGATTTGCCGGATGGCTTTAGGGCCATAGGGTGCAAGTGGGTATACAAGAGAATGTAAGGGATGGATGGAAAGGTTACGACTTTTAAAGCCAGGCTGGTGGCAAAGGGTTATAGTCAGAAAGAGGGCATTGACTATGACGAAACCTTTTCACCCGTAGCCATGCTCAATTCCATCCGGATACTCCTTGCCATAGCTGCGCATATGGACCTCGAGATATGGCAGATGGATGTCAAAACTGCTTTCCTAAACGGTTACCTTGAAGAAGGTAGGGACATCTATATGCAGCAACCCGAGGGTTACATATTCAAGGGCGAAGAACATCTTGTCTGGAAGCTTAAGAAGTCCTTGTATGGACTTAAGCAAGCTTCGAGGTCGTGGAACTTACGTTTCAACGATGTGATTAAATCCTATAGATTTGCACAGTTGGAAAATAAAAGTTGTGTTTACCAACTTTGTGTCAGTGGGAGCGTGGTTTTCCTTGCACTATACATTGATGACATACTCCTATTTGGAAACAACGAGGGAGTGATGTCAGAAATCAAGGTTTGGTTATCCGAACAGTTCCAAATGAAGGATCTGGGAGAAGCTGGGTACATTCTTGGGGTTAAGGTTTTACGAGATCGTAAGAGAAGAATGTTGAGCTTATCCCAGGCATCCTATGTGAATACTGTGATTGCCCGGTTCAGCATGCAACTCGCCAAGAAAGGTTTGCTACCTTTCCGTCATGGCGTTCGTCTTTCTAGTGGGTAGTGTCCTCAGACACAGCGGGAGAAAGACGAGATGAGTCTTGTACCGTACGCTTCGGCGGTGGGTAGTCTCATGTATGCGATGCTGTGTACCAGGACTGATATTTGTTATGCCGTTGGCATGGTAGCAAGATATCAGTCTAACCCTGGACAGGCGCACTGGACTGCTGTAAAGCATATCCTCAAGTACTTGAAAAGAACTAGGAATTTCTGCCTAGTTTATCAAGGTGAGGATTTGTGCCCTGTGGGTTATACGAACTCGGATTTCCAAGGGGACCAAGATGAGAAGAAATCGACCTCAGGATATGTGTTTACCCTGGGAGGTGGAGCTGTATCATGGAGGAGCTCAAAGCAGAAATGCATTGCTGACTCCACCATGGAGGCGGAAAATGTCGCCGCCTCTGACGCCTCGAAAGAGGGGCTATGGCTCCGGAACTACCTTTTAGAGTTGGGTGTGATTCCGAGTTTGCCGAGGAGCATCACAATTTATTGTGACAACTCTGGTCCAGTAGCAAACTCAAAGGAACCGCGGTCTCACAGGGCAAGCAAACACATAGAGAGAAAGTACCATATCATACGAGAAATCGTATCGAGGGGCGATGTGCTGATTAAGAAGATTGACACTGCTGACATCCTTGCTGATCCATTTACGAAGTGCTTGCCGCAGAAGGTTTACGAAAGACATATTCGTGAGCTGTGTCTGAGGTGGATGCCAACCACTGATAGTGGTTAACGAGATAGCAAGTTAGATAGACGCACTGTATACTCTTTAATAGCTTAGTTATGCTTTGAGTATAAGTGGGAGATTGATGGGTTTTGTATACTGAAAGCATTTATTATAATGAGTATACAACAATTTCTTTCTCCTATATGTTAACAATCTTACATGTATAAACAATGGTATCCTCTTGTCTCACCGATAAGGACGATCATACGGCGTGTTGAAGATCGCAGAAGACAGTATGATCACTTGACCTAGTGAGACATAAACTTGATCACAGCCAAGACAGCATATGAGGATACGACCGTTCGGATGGCTTTGGCATTATCGGAATAAGTAGTTTGTCTTGGTTACTTGACATGCTGGTATGCAAGGGGTGGCGTATTGATGGACCACTGAGATGTATTCGTCTGTCTGACATCAGCGAATACAAGTTCTCGATATTGATTGAGTCCAAACCCTAACGAAGGTTCAGGGGTTTGCACGGATTGACTGTTGCTTTGACTTGCCTTGGTGGAGAGCCTAAGTAACGTGCTAGTATATCCGCATCTTTGGTAACAACGGTTCGTGTAGTACCGCCTGAGACTGGGTTTAGGTATTGATCACTGTAATTTCTACAGATTAATCATAGAAATAGTGGCAAATAAATTTGTAAACCCTAAGATTATCGATCCAAGGGAATGAAGCAACGAAAAATCCTAAATACTAAATTAGACGTTCTTAAAATACTGGTTAGGAAAAGCAATTAAAAAGTTTTGGCTGTTTTGAAAATTGTAATACTTGCTAATGAAAATTAAACAGGAAATTAAAAGCTTTTGGATTCAAATAAGAGAAGCACAGATTCCAGGGATATCTACCTATCAAGTATGACATGGATGAATGAACTGATTAATTCCCAATTTTAATTCCTCTTCGTAGTGAAACATCAGAAAAGTATTACGAACTTCTTTGTCGGACAATTCGTAAAGTAGATTAATTAATTACCTATCTTCGCTCGGTCTCAAGATAAATTAACTAACTCCAAAGATCTACAGATTT
>JAPKLW010000028.1:64121-101648 GCA_026898455.1 Plectranthus barbatus | reverse complement strand
ATCATGCATAAAATATATATATAAACTCAATAAAACTACATAAATTAATATAAAAATAATATAGATAAGTGAGTGAAATAATAAGCTTATCAGTATCCATATCCGAGTAATAGGATGGGGACATTCCCTGAGGAGCTCAATAACATTCATCGTGCCAAAGTCCTGCAGGCTGATTAAGTTCAGGCACGAGTGATAAGGTTTGAGTGGTACTACTCAGGAATAATAAGATATGTATTAATTTTAGTTAGATCTTGTCAGAGGCTCCGATTAATTAATGAATGTCCGGTAACCTTAAATATGAGGATTCTCAATTAATGCAGCCCGTTCTCACAACGTGGTAATAAAGGGGTAGGTCAGTATTAATTCTGTGGTGAAAAAGAATTAATATTAATTAATTAATTGTGTCATGGGTTGTGGGCATGAGAATTAATTAATTTATAGGTCCACTTTATTATTTGCATTAGGTCCCAGATCTGGCCCAAGGAAAGTGTGCTGAATTTAGCCCAGGAGCCCATTAGGGTTTGCAACCCTAGGTCTATAAATAGACAGCTCTCTCTCATAAGTTGAAATCAATATAGTTGAAAAACTCTAAACCTAGAGAGAGAGAGAGTGGGGCGCCGATTTCAAGAAGAAAAGGAGGAGAGTTTTTGAATTCTGGTCCTGCTCAAATACATATCCGTGGAGTCCTCACCAGTAGCAGATCAGAATTGACCGGGATACAGATCTGAAGATCTAATCTGGAGAACAGATTTCTTCTCTCTTGATTTTTCTTTATTTTCGATTAATCTAGAAATTAGATTTCTAATTTATGTTTCCGCAGATTAAATCGAAATTGCGTGGTTGAATTCAAGTGGAAGTTCAAACGCAAAAGTCAGATCAGACTCGACGGAATAACGGTAAATTCCTAAATCCACAATATTGTATTAAATTCATAGGAGCATGCTAGGGTTTATCATGTATTTAATTATGCACAATATCCATAAATCGATCCGGTTCAGTTTGGTTTTGGTGATTTGGTTCACGGAAAAACCCTACAAAAGCATGGTATACTGACTTTACAAAGACACTTCTTAGTATACGAGTCCTAATCTCTGACATAGTCTACTTGATCTTCCCCCTGAATTGGAGAGATATTTCTCGATTAAACCAATAGAGTGAAAAGTAAGTTTTCTGCTCACACTTAGGAAAAGTGAGTTCAACCAAGTTAAAAATTTAGAAAAGAGAGAGATAGATGGACAATGAGTGATTGTCCAAGATTAGTTTTCAAACTTTCATTAATGTTTAAAGAAAATACATGTACAATGAGAGCTAGAAAACTAAGCTTTCAAAAGGACCAAGTATGCCAAAAACTTAGTACCAGGGAATTAAGGAGGAGGAGGATCAGATGTGGAAGATTTTGATCTAGATAATTTTGAGACAAGTTCCACCAGAGTGTTGAACTACTCTTGCCTCCTCTTCTCTTCGGCCTATTCCCTCAATCTCTGCTCTTCCTTTTCTTTTTGCGTCTGCTCTTCCCCCTTTGTGACAATATCAACTAGGGTGGAGACAGTGGTCTTGATTGTTATTAAAGACTCAGAAGTTTCAGCCTCTTTCTGCTCAAATCTGGCCATGAGCTCATCTATCTGATTCCGGAAGTGAGCTTGTATTTGAGTTATGATGGCCGTGGGCACAACATCTCCACCCAAAACTTGAACGGAGGACTTAGGCACTACAGACACCACAACAAGCCGGGCTCTCTCCTTCTCAAGCTTTGAAAGCCCTTCTACAGCCCTCTGCCTCTCCTCCTGTTGCCTAATAAGCTCTTCTTTGACTTTTCACTTCAGCTCGGCTTCTTCCTACTATCTAATTAATTCAGCTTCCTCTCTTTATTTCAGCATGTTAGCCTTGTTGCGGTTCGATTTTGTACGGTTATGGGGCCCCAGGAACCAACAAAGAATATAGCAGGAATTAATATATGAAAATTAAAGAAAGGCAACAATAACTATAATCAAAAGACAAAGAACACTTAAAGCAAGGTGAAACCTTAATTCCTTTTATAAACGTAGGTACAAGGTGCGTGGGAAAGGTAGAACAACATTACAGCTAGGCCAAAATAAGCGTTATGAGTAGAAACTGTAGAATAAACCCTAAATGTTAGGTTTTCCTAAAGTTTAGGAGCCATTGGAACCACTTCCGGAAAATTAGGGATTGGTACAACTGTCCGCGCCTTTCTAGGAGCTGCAAAGGCTTATCCGTAAGCTGATCCCTCCAGGGTCATGATTGCACACCTACTTGGATGACCTGCTCGTGAGAGGCGCATGAGGTGCCATCCCTGGTGAGGTGCTGAGGTGCGTGGCTGGCATTAGCTGCGCTCTGCTTACCTTCATACGTCTGCTGGATGTACCTTGTAAGCTTCAACTACAAGCTGCACCTGCGCAGCTCCTCCAGACCTGCGAAGTGCTCTCACATTCGTACCTTACACCTAAGCTGGGAACAAGGTGCTGACTCGCTCGAATCGGGTTGGGGCAGGTCCGTTGGGCCACGGCCCCAACAATAGCCCCTTTAGCTCTAGGGTGTACCTGTAGTAGAGAACATAGTCGAAAATCAATTCGTTAGATTAACCTTGGAGGGTTGTTTTATGGTTGTTAGATATGTATAAAGTGCTAGATGTCGAGTTCGTGCATTAGGAGAACTCGAGTTATTAGAGGCGTGGGTCCTAATGAAGTTGTCTAATCTATGTTAGCAGCCTGTTTAAGGAGTCTGTGCAGGTAGGCCCCAACCACCTCCGGGAAGATGGCTCGAGTGCGCAGTCGTGGGTCCGGTAACTACGACATTCATCACGGGGGTGTCTAATCTGGGCAGCCCCTTGTAGGAGTCTAGCGCTCCTTAATCTTAACACTGTATTCCTATATCAAGATTATCGAGAGTTTGTGACTCTCTTTACGACTTGATCCATCACTTTTTAGGTGAGGTCTCGTAGTTATTTTACTTATATCACCGGGGGCGGGAGCCCTGGTGGATTACTTAGCTCTAAGGTCTCTTTAAATGTTCCTTAGGATACCACATATTAATTTTCTTAGGTGCAACCCCTCTCGTAATTGGCTGCCAGGGCCCTTGAGGCATGGGAGTGGTTACCTACGTCCCGATTTGTGCACCTTGGGGTGACGGCATGGAATGGATATAATTTTATCTAGGTGCGTAGACACCATAAAGTTATCGAGGTATAGTATTTCCAAGGTGCTATGTAGTTAGGGTGCGTGTGTTCTAGAGTGCACGAGGTTTAGGGTGCGCATCTAGGTCTTTGCGCTGGAGATGCGGTGGCAATTTTGTGAATAACCGCCACCGAAGGGGGCGGTTATGAGGGGGCAGTTGAAGTGTTGCAGCACTATTCACTTGCATTCCCCCATGTAAACACGTATTTTCCTGTCATGTTGCCCACTTTTCTTCATTACACCAATTCTCCCTCTTCTTCACGATCTGATTCCTACTTCTCCTTTCTTTTGGCGACCGTTGCTTCTCCTTGGACTCAGTGGGCGTACCTCAAGCAGGTTTCTTGCAGCATTGTGAGGGTTCCGCTGTTCTTCTTTCGTGCGGTATTACTATCCTCCATCTTCATTTTACTTTCTTGAGAGTATATTGTAGACCTAGGGCTTATTTTTCCTATTTTTTTTTTGTTTTCGTGGGTAGCGGTTTGTTCATCTAGTGGGTAGATTTGGGAGGTAGTTTCTCTTTCTTTGTCATTTTAGTTTACCACCATGGTTTTTTCCCCTCTTTTTTATTTTTTTTATTTTTATTTTTTTTTGAATAAGTCTACATTAATCTTAAACATACACACCCACTCACACACCCAGATGTCCCACTGGGAGCTCGAACCTGTAACCTCTCAGTCACAGAAAAGGTGCCTTAACCACTACACCGTCGGGTTCGCCTGCGGGCGAATCGATTGGTGATTTTGTTTCTTCTCACCCAATCTTAGGGCCAGTTGAGCCATAGGACCCTGTGCAGAGGATGGCAGATGCTCCTGTTTAGTTGTCGTCCTCCTCGGACTCTGTGGTGGAGTGTACCCCGAGGATGATATTGAACGCTGTCTCCTACACCACGGAGGAGCAGCTCCAAGACTCTTTGGCTAAGGTAATCTTCTCTAAGGTGAGCCATCTGATTCTCCTACGGGATCAGAGGTGCAACCTGCCACCTCTTGGGTATGCTTCTTTATACCTGTACATGGTAGATAAGGGTGTTAGCTTCCTGGTCCACCCTTTCTTCCGCAACGTGCTCCGTTCTTGGGGAGTGTCGCCCTTTCAGCTATCTCCCGTGAGTTGGTGTCACTTGGTAGGGACTTTTCTTATGTTCTTTGATCTAGGGTTAGGATTTCCTAGTATTAGAGAGTGGCATCATATTTATCATTTAAATTGTTTCGAGAAGGGGTATTACTACATCACCAGGTTGCCGGGGGTTAGGTCACCGGTAGTGTCAAGTTCACCTAGGAATTCCACGGGCCGGCATAACAAGTTCTTCTTTCTTGAGTTGAACCCAATAGCTACGGAGTTCCTTACTTCTAGTGGAAGAGCAAAGAGTAGGTGCTCTCTTTTGCATGCTGATTTCACCTTCTTTTCTTTACATTGTTCAATCTGGGTGATCTCTTATTTACAGAAATTCCAAGGATTGACCTGACGTTGGAGGAAACTGCACGGTTGGACTTCGTTTACCTGGAGGGTGAGAGAAATCGGGATACGGTCTTCAAAGGGTGCAGTGTTAGCGTGGATTCCGTTAGGTACCCGGATGGGAGAGTAATTGTGCTTCCTAAGGACTACCGTTGCAAGCTCATGGACCCAGCTGCCCATTGCTCACATGCTGGCCTCGAAGAAGAGGGCGAGGGAGGAGTCCTTGAATGCTCATGAAGATACCCTTTCACCCTAGAGGGTGGGTGGCACTTCTGCAACGCTGGTCTCAAAGGTGCTTGAGGACATTCAAGGTGTGAATCCACACCGTCAGGTGCGGATTGCCAAGGTGCGGGTTGTCAAGGTATGGAGCTATCCCAGAGTTTGTGGCTTCGGGATGGTGCAGGTTCTGAATTGGGCAAGGTAGTTAGGGTTCCTGAGCCGCAGGGTAGAGGTGCTGCTCCACAACCACCGCCGGGCCTAGCCCCAACATCCGAGGAGAAGGCCGTTGAGGTGGAGGCCTTCTATGGTAAGGTGCAGAGGCTGCTTCTCAAAGCTGCACCTAAGGAAGAGGGCGATGTCGACCTTGCGCACCGGGGCTTAGATGTGGAGCGCAGGTTCCTGCAGGTAGGTATTTGCTTATCTGAGATTAATTGCACATTGAATATTCCTGACTTAGCACTCTTTTTTCCAGGTGAGTATTAACGCCATCACCTTGCACAAGGACCTGGTTGTAAAAGTTAATGATATGGGCACCGAGTTGCGGAAGGCAAGGACCAACCTGACCAGGGAGAAGGGGTGACGAGCTAACTTGGCCGATGGGATGAAGACTCTTGAGTCTGAGCTGTACAAGGCCGACACTAACCTGGCGCGCTCTTGGGACAAACTTGCGGAGCTAAAGGGGAGGCTTGCGCACCTCGAGAAGGAAGCTAAGATAGCTTCTCAGAAGGTGGATGAGGCGGACTCTCTTCGAAAAATGTTGCAGGTGCAGCGCAAGAGTTATGAGGAAGAGTTTGTAGCCTTTGAGGAGGGAGTTGCACGCATGCGGGCGTGCGAAAGTTTGGACTACGACCAGGTCATCATCCACCCAGACTTTAGAGAGAGATTCAATGTAAGCATCCTCATTCATTTCCCTTTCAATCTTGCTTCCTTCACCTTGACCTCTTTATTTCATCTTTCAATTAATGGTGGATGAGACCACTCGCAACGCCGAGTCCAAGGTGGTTGCGCGGATAGCATCTCATGTACCTTCCGCACCTGCTGCAGCTACTCCGCCGGCATCTCCCAAGGTCCCCAACACAGCTGACGTCCTGCCACCTCCCCCAGAGCTATCTATCGCTCACATTGACACCTTATTGGGTGGTCGCGTGGATGTGTTACCTCCTTTGTAAATGCCCTGGGGGTGATGGCTTCATACTAGGACTCGGTGACCTGCCTCAGCCTGCGCTTCCTGCAATCCCTAGTTCTTCTTCTACTGTGGACCTGCCCACAGCTGCTGATGTTGCCGCCCCTGGGTCCGACGTCGCTGACTCTGCACCTCAGCCCTCCGGGAACTTGCCCTGATGTCTTTAATACTTGATCTAAAAAAATTTACTTTTCTACACGGATATTTTTAAATTTCTGCTCCTGAACAAATATAAATTTTTGCAATGTCTTTTTTTTTTTGGGGGGGGGGGGAGGGGCGCTAGTGATGAATGGCCCCCTTTTTGATCGTATGATGCGTCTTTTATTTTACATCTCGTGCCCTTTAACCTGCTTGCTTTCCATGCATGTTGGTATGTTGAGTGGTGCTTTTTGTTGCTTGAATCGATGGTTTTGTGTGTGATATTAGCTATTAAAAAGCGAACATAGGACTGAGAGGGAGGAGTACCCTTTTGCTATGTTGATTGTTTTGTTTGTGACGTATGAGGTTTAATAACCCATCGTTAATACCCTATCATGTCAAGGCATCGCCCCTCCAATGCTTAAGTCAGTAAAGGCCTGATGAGTGAAATAAAACAAAGAATATGAAGTACATATACAAAAGGATAGAAAATACATATCTGGTAGTCGTAGATAAGTGAGGCTTTATGCACTTTGCGCGTATCTGCTTTGTAGAAATACAAACACGTTGTGGATGGGCAATGCTTTGGGCATCGCCCCTCCGACGCTCAAGTTAGTATGGTTTTGACAAAAATGAAATAACAAATATAATGACAGAGCTAATTTGAGTGAAGCGTATCTGAGGTGCCAAGCTGCTAGATTGGCACCTATGGGTAGTATTTCTTGAGGTGCTTGATGTTCCATGAGTTTGCGATATCTCTTCCGTCCATTGTGATCAGACTATATGCACCTCGATTGACCACTTTTGTAATAAGGTAGGGTCCTTCCCATGTTGGTGCGAACTTTCCTCAGCTGCGATCTTTTGTATTGTCGAAGATTCTTCGAAGCACTAGGTCACCTTCCATGAAGCTTCTTAGTCGTAATTTAGTGTTGAAGAATTTTTCAACTTGGGATGTTCGCCATGCTATATTTGCGCGTGCTTCGTCGCGAGCTTTGTCGATTAGTTCAAGGTATTTGAGCAAGTATTATGAGTTTCTTCCTTCGTCGGGATACTCAATTCTTGGGCTTCTCGCTCTTATTTATGCTAGTACCATTGCATCTACTCTGTATGCTAGTGAAAATGGTGTTGCGCCTATGGCTGTTTCGGGGGTTGTCCTATAGGACCAGAGGGTGGTAGGTAGCTCCTCCACCCATCCTCTATTGTAGGCACCGAGAGGTTTCTTTAGAGTTTCCATTAATGTCTTGTTAGTTTATTCTACAAGTCTGTTTGCCTTCGGGTACCTCGGAGTAGAAAGATGAGCTTAATCTCATACTTGTTGCAAAAGTCTCTGAGCCTCCCGCTTGTGAATTGAGCCATGTTGTCTGTGCGTATCACCTTTGGTACTCTGAAACGGCATAAGATATGTATCTAGAGAAATTTGACAACGTATGCATCTCCGGTATTTATTAAATCTTCGACCTCCACCCACTTAGTGAAGTAGTCTGTGGCTAATGATATATATTCTTTCTTTGCCGTACCTCGAGGTAGCTTTCCCACGATATCCATCCCCAAACCATGAAAGGCCATGGGGCGATTGTGGCATGTAATGGTTCAGCGCTCTGGTGGGATACTATCTCAAAATGCTGGCATCCATCGCGCCTTTTTACGTGCTCACTCGCATCTTTCCTTAGTGTAGGCCAGTAAAATCCCGCGGACAACACCTTCTACGCTAGTGACCTACCGCCTGAGTGGTTGCTGTAGTCCCCCTCATGTATCTCTGATAGCAGGTTCTTTAATTCTTCATCGTTTAGGCATTTCAACAATGGTCTCTCCAGCAATCTTCGATAGAGCTATTCTTTAATGAGTGTGAATTTTGCAGCTTGTCTTTCGAGTTTTGCTGCTTCGTACCTATCTTCTGGGTGTCGGCCATTTTTGAGGAAGTTTACTATAGGCCGCATCCAAGAATTCTCATCCGTGGGCCGGATTGGGAAGGCCTCCTGCACACCTTACTTGATTGCTGGTTCATCGACCCATATGATTGGCACTGACCGATTGGTCTTCTCAATTGCTGTGGAGGCTAGGTTGGCTAGTGCATCTGCTTGAGAATTTTCATCCCTTGCAACGTGCTTAATCTCGCATTTATCGAATTCAGACTTCAGCTTGGTTGCTAATTCGTGGTATGGGAGCAACCTTGAATCTTTTACTTGGTATTCATTTCTCTTGCTAGTTGCATTCCTTTGATCAGTGCCCCGTACTCAGCTTCATTGTTTGTTACATCGAAGTTAAGCTGAATCACCCTTTCGAAAGCTTCCCCTAGGGGTTTCTTACAAGCATGCAAGCCTTGTTTCCATGCACGTTTCTGGAGCCATCTGTCTGAATGACCCAAGTCCCATTCCTTTGTTCTTCGCAGCTCAGGTTTGCTATTTCTTTTTCAGCTTTTTGCTGCAGGTTTGTCGTGAAGTCTGCTATGAAGTTGGCTAACACATGAGATTTGATCATCGTACGTGGTTGAAATTCCAACCCGTATCCCCCAAGCTCTATGGACCATTTTAATATTCTTCTAGATAAGCTAGGTTTTGAGAATACAGTTCGTAGTGGGTATGCGGTCACCACAGTTACCATGTGAGCCTCAAAATATGGTCGTAGCTTGCATGTTGCCACCACGAGCGCTAGTGCGAGTTTTTCCGATGCCATATTCCTTGTTTCTGCGTCGACCAAAGGCTTGCTGGCATAGTGGACTGGTAGCTGCTTGTCATTCTCTTCCTTAACAAGGACGACCCCTAGTGATTTGTATGATAATGCAAGGTACAATAGTAAAAGATTCTCCGTCTTTGGGTTTGGAGAATAACGGACGGTTGGTTAGGTATTGCTTGAGTTCTTCAAGTGCCCTCACGCACTCTACTGTCCATTTGAACTTTTTTCCTTTCCTTAAAGATTGGAAGAAGTTGTGCGTCTTCTCGGAGTACCTTAAAATAAACCTGTTAAGCTGCTAGCCTTCCCGTGAGTCGTTGCACCTCCTTCGGGTTGTGTGGGTGCACAATATCATTTATTGCTTTGACTTGTGTTGGGTCAGCTTCAATTCCCCTCCTTGTTACGATGTAGCCCAGGAACTTCCCCGACGCGACTCCGAATGAGCATTTCGACGGGATGAGCTTCATGTTGTACTTGTCGAGTATGTTGAATGCTTATTTAAGGTAAGTCTTGTGGTTGTTTGCTTCTTTGGATTTCACGAGCAAATCATCTATATAAACCTCCAAAGTTTTGCCAATAAGAGGCTCGAACATTTTGTTGACTAGTCCTTGATACGTTGAGCCGGCATGACTTTATAGTAATATATCCCTTTATTGGTAACAAAAGTCATTTTCTATTGATCATCCCAGATGCATTTGTATTTGTGATAAGCTCGTATTTTATCTCATTTATCAGTTTTTTCTTTATTGTTTAATGCATTTACATTACTTTTAGTTAATAATCGAGCTTGAACTGTTTATAGGGGATATTATGCCTATCATGCTCAGTTTTGTAGGTATTTGAGGCTAAAAGTTAGCAAAAGAGGGAAAAATCCGACTTACACAGAGTTGCTGCTTTGATTGATACACGGAAAGTCGACCAAGTTAGAAGATGTGCCAAAAACTGGAAGCATTACCTCTGTGTCGACTGACGTAGTGCATGTCGATCGACACAGAGTTCAGACGTCGATCAAAGGAAGGCACAAAGAAGAAGGCTCGAGACACGCATGTGTATCGATCGACACAGCTGGTGTCGATCGATAAAGAGGATGAAGGGAAGTTTGTCGAAACAGAGAAAAGAAGAAAATTGACGCATGCGTGTGTGTCGATCGACACAAAAGTTCGTAATGGAAAAATTGTCTCAATTTGGTGATTTTCCATCCCAAGCCAATTGTCTTTTGAAGACTCAATTTTCCCCTATAAATAGGACTTATCAGGCTCGAAAATAATATTCAATTTTCTAGTTATTTTTACTTTAATTTTCAGCATTTAATCACTTTAATTTTCCAGTACCTTTACTTTAATTGTTGCTTTGGATTCAAACATTGAAGAATTTTAAGATTCATATTCCTTTATGATTCAAGTAAATTCTTTGCAATTCAATGTGTTTAATTCAATGTGTGTTTTTAATCCTTAACAGGTTCTAGGGTTTTCACCATCCTCTTTAGCATTTTTTAATTCGATTAATTGTAAACCCTAATTTACTGGTTCAAATTATATGGTTTTCAATCCAAAATCTATTTTCAATTGAAGGATCAAGAGATGAAAATTGAATTAGGTTTAAAGTTATTGATTTGAGACCGAGAGGAGAAAATTAGTAACATGAAAATATAATTTGATACAATTGTTTTGTTTCTTAAAAAGAAGATTTGATTGTAGGGTTTAAATCTGTGTCTTTTATCGAGATTGATTAACTTATGTTTTTTAGACCGAAAGGTGAGGATCACTTGTTAGTAATCTAGGTTTTAATTGCCTGACCAAGGAATTAATTTCACAATTTCAGATTTTCCTCTTAAGTAATTATTTTAGGTTTGGATTGATTGTTTATGCAATGTTGAATTGGATTGGTTGATTTCCTTGGAATCTGTGCTTTTTATTGTTGAATTTCTATTTCAAAAGTTATTTTTTGTTTTGAAAACGAAACCCCTTCTCAAATTTTGATTCACTCAAATAGCGAATAGATAAATTTTGTCTAGTACATGAGATAATTTCGTTTGCATTATCCCTGTGGGTTCGACATTCCTTCGGGTTATAAATTTATTTGCATCACTAAACTACTATTAATCTTTGATTTTTACGGTGATCCAATTGGCGCCGTTGCCAGGACAGTCAGATTTTATTTTGTTACTGGATTATTTTGATATTTTCTGGCTTTTTTTATTTTATTTGCGCGCGTGTGTGTGAAATTTTTGCTTATGTTTTGATCGACAGAGCCTCTACCAATCGACACAGAAGCAACAACCATGTTGATTGATAGCCACCCTTTCGATCGACACAGAGATTGATTCTCTGCAATTGTCTCATTTTTTAGGTGCATGAACACAAGAGAAAATGGAAAAAAGCTTGAAGCCTTTAACCCGAAAATAGAAGCCACCTTTAGGAGAAACAAAAGCAAAGGAAAGAACAAGAAAAAGAGGCAGAGATGGAGAATCCACCAGAAGCACCACTTCAAAACATGACTCCCGAGGAGCAAAGGCAGCTTGTGGATGAGGTTTGATAGCTCCGGGAGCAATTCTAAGCCGCACAAGCATTCCAAGCAGAGCAAGCTGCCAGACTGGCAGCAATGAACAATGGAGGAAACCCTGAAAGACAATTTGTAGTGCCACGGAGGTCCATCTTTGATCGCTTCCTTCCCCAGAGAGAGGAGTCGGGGTTCCAAGTTGGCATTGATGCCATCAACTTAAAGTTGAAGACCGCCTGATTCATATGGTTAAGCAGAACTAATTTGCAGGGAAGGCCATTGAAGACCCGTACGCTCACCTTAGCCAATTCATCAAGGTGTGCGATACGATGAAGCAGAATGGAGTTCCCAAAGACACCATCCGGATGCACTTATTTTCTTTTGCTTTCAAGGATGAAGCCCGATCACGGTTCGCCAACTTGGACAAGAGCAAGATCCGCACATGGGAGCAGCTGCGAGCATAATTCCTCACAAATTATTTTCCTCCCAGTGTCATTCTCAAGAGGAAGTCTGACATCACTCAGTTCAGTCAGAAGTACAATGAGACCTTGTACGAGGCTTGGAAGAGGTACAAGGAACTGTTGAGAATCTGCCCCGGGCATGGTATTGATCTTAAGATGCAGATCTACCAATTTTACGAGGGACTAACCCCTCACATAAAGGAATTGGTGGATGCTTCGGCTATAGTCATCCTCATGAAGAAAAGTAGGGAAGAAGGGATGCAACTTCTTGCAGCCATTGCCGTAAATAGCCACCAATGGCCTACTGAAAAGCAGAAAGCAGTGAAGGTAGTCACCACTACTCCATAAATTGATGTGGTGGTAAAAGTCAAGAAGCTCCGAGAAGAGTTCACAAAATTGGAGGCCGGTAGAGCTTAGGTAGCAGATGTAGCAGATCCAAATATGGCCATCGTTCCTGTTGAGGCCGACTACATCTACCGATGGAGCAGTTTGAGCACCTCCAATACCGCTGAAGTGAGCTATGCCAATGGAGGTTACAACAACAACTACCGAGCCAACAATCGAGGGTATAACTACAGTGCTAAAAACCACCCTGGTTCTTCATATTCTAGCCCTTCTGCAGCTGAACACCCTCCACTAGGGTCAATGTTGGTGCCGGCGGAGAAATTGTGGAGAAAAAGAAATCTGTGCTAGAGGAGGTTTTGGAGAAGTTCATCAAGATTTCTGACAACAGGTTTGGCAAAGTGGAGACTGAAGTGAAGAACATGTCTACTCATATGCAACACATGACGAAGCACCTTCAGATGCTCGACACACAGCTCAGTCATATTGCTACTACCTTGAGCAATCAGCACAAGCAAGGCCAACTCCCCAGCACTACAGAGGTCAATCCAGACAAATCTAAGCAAGTGAATGCAATTTCTTTGAGGTCTGGTACAAGGTACAGCGGCCCGAGCATGCCCGAGGATGATTTTGGGGGCCAGGAGGATGAAAATTCCACAGGAGATGCCTCTGTTTTGACTGACACAGAGCCTGTGTCGGTCGACACAGAAGGCCGACATGTAGGCAGTTTGAGCAACAACAGGGACAACTTGATCGACAGGGGCGATGCAGCCATGTCAACAGATACAGCCCCTATCGATCGACACACAGGATAGGGACAACAGTCGACACACAGGCAGAACGATTGGCATAGAGACTGCCTGGAGCTAAAAATTCAAAGAAAAAAGGTGATTCAAATCCTCCGATGCCCTTCCCTCAGAGGTTTGCCAAGAAAAAGGAAGAGTCCAAGTTTGCTCGGTTCGTGGAGAATCTCAAGAAGG
Organism: Plectranthus barbatus; assembly: GCA_026898455.1. Taxonomy (NCBI): domain Eukaryota; kingdom Viridiplantae; phylum Streptophyta; class Magnoliopsida; order Lamiales; family Lamiaceae; genus Plectranthus; species Plectranthus barbatus. The sequence goes on along the minus strand of JAPKLW010000028.1, from coordinate 88,516 downwards.
TCAACATCAACATTCCACTAATCGAGGCTCTCCGCAAGATTCCCGATTACATGAAATTCTTGAGGAAGCTAATGAGCAAGAAAAAACTGGTAATTGATTATCTAATTATTTCTATTCATGAGCAGTGTAGTTTTCTTTTGTAGAAACAAGTTCCAACCAAGAGGTCCGATCTGGGATGTTTCTCTATTCCGATTGAGATTGGGGGGAAGGAGTTCAGAAACATCCTCTGTGACACAGTTGCAAGTATCAACTTGATGCCCTACTCAGTGTACAAGAAGTTTAAGATTGGCGAGATGAGGCCAACCACAATTACTCTCCAAATGGCGGATCATCAATTTCTCGACCAAGGGGAGTAGTTGAGGATGTTTTGATTAAAGTAGGTCATCATATTTTTCCTGCTGATTTTGTTGTATTGGAAGTGCAGGAAGAGCAAGGGATGTCCCTGATACTTGGAAGAGAGTTTTTGAGGATGAGTGGTGCCTTAATTGACTGTCGAGGTGGAGAGATTATACTTCGAGAGAACGATGAGACGATCAATTTTGTGATCGACAAAAGTCTGAAGGAAGCTTCTTGCAATAACATCTCCACCACATGTGAGGAAGATGAAGAGGCCTCCGAGATCGAATGGGAGCAAGGAAACGAGATGGCAAATTTCCAAGTACACCATCTTTTGTCGAGCTCACCACTATCATTTGTGATCAAATAGTCTACATGATTGATGCAGGGGGAGACAAGTCTGGACCCGACCACCTTGGTGAGGATCATTATTGTCGAGCCACGATAATAACTAGGCACCGAATGGGAGGTAACCCATTGTTTTGATTATTTCTTTTCTATTTTCCTTAATTTTTTGTGTGTTTGTTTTGTTTTATTTTTCTTTGAAAAAAAATAAATTCAGAGCTATGTTTCGATCGACACATAGGGTGTCGATCGACACAGAGGCCATCGACGAAGTACACTTCCACGCGAGCATGGAGTCAACAGGAAGGCTCTATGTCGATCGACACACAGCCTGTCGATCGACACAGAGTGCTAGCAGCTTAAATTCCCGTCTTTCACATTCTGCAGCCTCCGAATGATAAAAAGTTTATGTCTGAGGCCAACATTGAGGTACAATTTCACTCCTAGTCTCATTTTCAAACTTATTCCCTTTCTCAATTGAATAAGTTTGGGGGGAGGAAGACTTGGAGTTGAAACTTTTTCTTCCATTTTATTTAGTGCTTTCAGATTGTTTAAATTTATGCTTAGTTTAAATTTTTTTGCATGGTTTTGTTGCATTGTTTTAAATAAAAGTTGTGATTTTGTGAGAACAGTTTGCGAAGCTATGAGATTACCCTAACAAGAATGTAAGATTTGAATCAATTAACTTTAGTATGCATTGATTGTGGTAGTGGTTGAGTATGTCTATGAATTTAGAAAACCGCATGATTACTTGTTTTGAAACTTACATTAGCATTAAGTTTGATATATTTTATGTTTACTATGGAAGAAAAATTGTCCCAGGTTTGAGAATTTGAGCTTTAAATTCGATTGTGAGTGTGTCTGCATTTATTGAGTATCTCTAGAACTTGTTTTGTTTCTTTTTCAAGACTGCTAAGTGTGCACAGGTTTTGGAAATGATTTTAGGCCATCTTTGTTTAACTTATTTATCCCATATACTGTTCTAATTGAATATTTATCCCTAGTTAGCCCTTTTTGAGCCTATGTATTTTTCTTTCTTTGTCAATGACTTGGAAAAGGATAGGGAAATCAACTTTTGTCTTTGAGAGTGGGTTGGGAGTTGTTTGAGGAAGGATAAGACATTGTTTGAAGGGTGAAAAACAAAAGATAAGGTTGGACTCTAAAAAAACATATAAAAAAATGAAAAAAATGTGTTTATTAATCCCTGTAAGCTCAAATGTAGAATTAAAATTGTATAGAGCATAAAAGGATATGTGTAAAAAAAAAGAGAGAAAAATAAATAAAAGAGCCTTGATTTGTGTTGAATATTATAGGAGATGGGTGGATATCAATAGATAGTGGTTGGATTTGTTGGGAGTCGCGAACTCAATTGATTTAGTCACTTGGCCAAATATTTTCCTACCTTTCACTAAAAAGCCTACATTTGTAACCTTGAATAAAGTCCTTTCTAATCTTAGACTTGTGTGCAGTGGAGATTTAGAATATTTGCAAGCGTTTGGTAGAACATGATTTGCATGACTTGTGTGATCTCATATTATCCTAAACACTTGAGTGAATGAGTGAAAAAATCTCCCTTGTGAGTCTTCCATGGTTTACAGATTTTCTGATTCCTACAAAGTGTTGATGTTTTGTGGATTTACGAGTTTGATTGTGATGAATCTTGTGAGGCATTGCACTTCTCTTCTGCATGAACTTTTGATTCTTTCTTTTGTTGATTGAGGACAATCAAGTGTTTAAGTTTGGGGATTGAGAAGCTCGTATTTTGTCTCACTTATCGCTTTGTTTTCTTTATTGTTTTATGCTTTTACATTACATTTTAGTTAATAATCGAGCACGAACTGTTTATAGGGGATATTACGATTGTCATGCTCAGTTTTGTAGGTATTTGAGGTTAAAAGTGAGCAAAGAGGAAAAGAGTTGAGTTACACAGAGTTGCTGCTTTGATTGACACAAGAGAAGTCGATCTAGTTGGAAGAAGAGCTAAAAACCCGAAGCATTACCTCTGTGTGGACCGGCGTGGTGCATGTCGATCAACACAGAGGTCAGATGTTGATTGAAGGAAGGCAGAAAGAAGAAGGCTCGACCCATGCATGTGTGTCGATCGTTAATCAACGTGGAGGATTAAGGGAAGTCGGTCGAAATAGAGGAAAGAAGGAAATCGATGCTTGCACGTTTATCAATGGACACACTCTGTGTGGATCGACACAGAAGTCTGGAAAGGAAAAATTGTCTCAATCTGGGGATTTTCCATCCCAAGCCCATTGCCTTTTGAAGATTGAATTTATTCCCCTATAAATAGGACTTATCAGGCTCGAAAATAATGTTCAATTTTCTAGTTGTTTTTACTTTAATTTTTTGCATTTAATCACTTTAATTTTGCAGTACCTTTACTTTAATTGTTGCTTTGGATTCAATTATTGAAGAATTTTAAGATTCCTATTCCTTTATGATTCAAGTAAATTATTTGCAATTCAATGTGTTTAATTTAATTTGTGTTTTTAATAAGTTAGGCTAGAAACCCTAACAGGTTCTAGGGTTTTCACCATCCTCTTTAGCATGTTTTAATTCAATTAATTCCAAACCCTAATTAACTGGTTCAAATTATATGGATTTCAATCCAAAATATATTTTCAATTGAAGGATCGAGAGACGAAAATTGAATTACGTTTAAAGTTATTAATTTGAGACTGAGAGAAGAAAATAGTAAGAGGAAAATATAATTCGATACAATTGTTTTCTGTCCTAAAAAGAAGATTCGATTATAGGGTTTAAATCTGTATCTTTCATCAAGATTGATTAACTTGTGTTTTTTAGACTGGAAGGAGATGATCAGTACTAGTTAGTAATCTAGGTTTTAATTGTCTGAACAAAGAAGTAATTCCACAACTTCAAATTTTCCACCTAAGTAATTATTTTGGGTATGGATTGATTGTTTATGCATGTTGAATTAGATTGGTTGATTTCCCCGGAATCTGTGCTTTTTATTGTTGAATTTCTATTTCAAAAGTTATTTTCAGTTTTGAAAACAAAAACCCCTTCTCAGATTTTGATTCACTCAAACAGCAAATAGATAATCTGTGTTTAGTATATGAGATAATTTTGTTGCACTATCCCTGTGGGTTCGACATTCCTTCGGGTTATAAATTTATTTACATCACTAAACTATAATTAATCTGTAATTTTTATGGTGATCAATTTAGTGGTAGCCTGAGAAAGTATCCATGAAGCTCAGGAGTTCGAGTCCGGAAGTTGCATTCACGATGCTGTCGATGTACGGGAGAGGGTAAAGATCCTTTGGGTAGGCTTTATTAAGGTCCATAATCCACGCACACCCTGTTCTTTCTGTTTTTCTTCTTCACAACCACGACGTTGGGCTGCCAAGTTAGGTATTTGACTTCTCTCACAGCCCAGTGCCTAGGAGCTTCTACACCTCTTTGTTGATAGCATTGTTTTTCTCGGGTGCAAAACACATTCTTCATTGCTGTATCGGTCTTGGCTGGGGATCTGCTTGCAACCGATGCACCACGACCTTTGAGTCTGTGCTCGTCATATCGCGTGGGATCAGGCTAATGTATTTTACCTTTGTTTGAGGAATTGAATTAAGTTTTCGCGCACGTTGGGTGATAAGTCCGCCCCAATGAAGGTGCTCCGCCTGGGATTTTCATTCAGATTAACCTTCTCGAGTTCTTCCACAACTTGCACCTTGTTGGGCTGAGATGGCTCTGAGCATTATTGGCTATAGACTGATTTGAAACCTGAGCAATATCATTCCCTTGAGGTGTTCTGTTCGCCTTTGATTGTTTGTATCCCCCAGCGGGTAGGGAATTTTACAACTTGGTGGTAGGTAGACGGTACGACCTTCAAGGTGTCTAGCCAAGGCCTTCCTAGCAGCACATTCTAGGAGGATGTCACATCTACAATAGTGAAATTGACTTCGAGATGCTCACCTCCGCAGTAGGTTGGTAACATGATTGATTCTTTTGTGACCTGCTTCTCCCCACTGAGTCCTATCAGGGTCGTGATTTTAGGTACGATCTTGTCCTCATGGTATGTTCATATCACGCAGGGTTCTTAGGAACAGGATGTTAGCTGAGCTTCCGTTATCCACGAGTATTCTTTTCACCAAGCAATTTGAAATCAACATGGAGATCACGAGCGCGTCGTGATGCGGATGGTACAGTCCCAGTGATTTGTTGCTGCTGAATTCAATGGGTTCATTATCAGGGTTCTTCCTCGGAATGGAGTTGTCCTCCCTTGTTATATGTTGCATTTATTTGCCGAAGAGCGGGTCACTTCGTGTTGGTCCCTGATCAGAGTCATTGTTAACGGTAACAGAAGTCTATTAACAATATGCAGTGGAATGTTTCAAGTATCTTGCACACTTATTTCTTTTTCAAAGATTAGCTTAAAGTTGGTCTTAAGTTGTTTCAGATATACTCGAGCAACTTGCGATTGCTAGGTTTCAAATCAGCACAGGAAACAATAAAACAGTAATGAGACACAAGATTTATAGTGGTTTGATCCTTAAAGATCTACGTCCACTCCCCAGTCGAACATTGAAAATTTCACTAAAAGGATATTTGAAGTACAAAGAATCGCTGAACATTTGTAGTAGGTGGTGAACTTTCGAGCCAACCACTACAAAGCTATCCTCCTATCCTTCTATCTTTTGGGTCAGCAGCTTCGGCTAAGTCAAGGGTGAACCTTCGTAAAACTTATCCTCCGCTGCAATGGAAGCTTTAATAGTTCCTTCCTGAACTTTCCTGGTTTCAGCAACATCCTGTGATAGTCAATCTCTTTTTAGAGATGTGACTGCTGGATGCTTCCTAGGTTGGAAGTTATCCCAATGATTTATTTAAGGAATCTCTCCTTAAATGTAGTGTCAGATATTAAATGTTCGACACTCCTGTTTGTTGAGAGCTAGAGAATCTTCTTGTCTCTTTAATGTGCTCCTCAACTGACTACTTTTCTCTTTGATTCGCTTGAAAAGCTTATCTCACAGTAAATACCTTTTGTGAATATAGTTGTGTTTTTTTTTTTTTGTAGTTCATGCAGTAGTGATAGTAGTCGTAGTCTCTCTCTGTTTGGACTTGTCTTTTATATCTGGAGATTCAAACTTTGAATCTCCATACCCGTTAGACACAATGACTTTCTTCGTCCAAAAGAACTCCTACTTTTTCCTTCCTTTCCGACTTCGTACAATGCTTTTCCACCTACTTTGGGAAAGCTTTCGTCCTTGGTTGTACCTTTTGTCAGAACGGGAGTCTTAGCAGATTTGCTGGATGTTTCTTTGCTTAGCATTCAATCGGAGATTGCTAGGAACATTCTGCTAAGTCTCTTGACTCTTTTGACTGCTGCGATCTTCTTAGCAGTCACTCTTTGTATCTAATTGTTGACGCCTCAGCAGTTGCGTATTCAGCACTTAGTCCTTCGTTGGTGATTGCTATGACTTCTAACAATCTCTCGGAGTAATAGCGAATGCTGACTCCTTCAGCATTCTGCTATCTCTTTATATCTGATTGCTGAGCTAGTAGTTCTAGCAGTCAATCTTCTCAGCATATGACTTGCTAACACCTTAGCAGTCATTCTTCTTAGCACTGGACTGCTACCATCTTTAGCAGTCATTCTTCTTAGCACTTGACTGCTACCATCTTTAGCAGTCATTCTTTTCTGCTGACGTCTCTAGCATCCAATGTCTTCCCGACTGTTGAGAACACTTCTAGCATCTAGAATTCTAATCTATTACAACTCGATATATTTCCTAAACAGGACATTACAAGTGAGTGCTCGACTATGCTAGACTTCAGCAATGATCGACCATACTAACTAAGGCATTGATTCAACAAAACCTTTACAATTTGATCCTAAAGGGAGATTTATAATACAAATCAAGGAATAATTTCCCAACAATTTCCCCCTTTTTGGTGCGATCAAAGCCTACTATCAATTGCTGAATCTAAGAAGGAAAAATTTCTGAGTTTACAATAATTCTAGCAGTCTACCTCAGAATTTAACCAACTTAGTCCTAGCAAGGATTGGTTTTTAATAAATTCCCCTCAACAATGCTGGGAAATATTCTCGATTAAAACACAAGTAAATGCTACTTCGGAATATGCTAGAAACTCTAGCACCCAAATAATCAGCAAGCATTTGACCACCAATCCAAAGACAAATAACTCAGCATCCACATGCAATTTCATTGAATACACGAATAGTGTATATCAACTAAGACACACAAAAATCAGAAGTGGACAATGACTTATTGTCTAAGTTTGATTCAGTTTCATTTATGATTTGAGAGTTTACATGTACAATGAAACTGAAAGAGACAAAAAAGGAAATACAAAAATTTGCTAATATGTTCAAATTTGCCTCAAGAGTCGGGAGTTGGCTTCTTCTTTTCATATTCATCAAATTTGTCAATGTCATCTGCACAAACTTGTCAAAATATGCTTTGTTTGCTTCACGCTCAGCAGCTTCCCTCTACAGCTTCTTAGCAAGCTTCTCGTTTTCCATTTTAATTTTCCTGAGCTTCAGCTCCAATTCTTTCTTTTTTAGCTCTTCCCTAGCAAGCCTCCTTTCTTCTTCAGCAGTAGCTAACTCTTCTTCTTCCTTCTTTCTTTTCTCTGCTTCAGCAATTCTCCTCTTTTTCCCCTCTTTGATTGCAGCCAAAAGGTGGATGAAAAGGAATTAACACTTTGCACGAGCTTTTGCTGAGAATCGGCTACCTCGACTTTCATGACCTCCATGTCATTCCTCAAGCCAGCTACATCTTCTTTGACCTCAGATACTGCATCCCTGACTTCAGAAATTTTGCTCCTCACCTCCACAACCTATTTCCTCACTTCAGATAGAGCGTTTTGGATGGCATATTGGACAACAGTATCCAAATAAGAGTGAAAGTCGTGAGAGCTTACAGGTAAGGCATCAAAAGAAGAGGTTGATAGCCAAGCTCTCGGCCTCCAGCAGATTCAGCTTTTTCCATTTCAACATCAACGTCACCATAAGCAGCAAAACACTGAGCCTCTTCTGCTAGGCGCTCGGACTCTTCTATGCTCCATGCTTCCACCTGAGCCTCAGCAAGTTCAGCTTTCCTTGCTTCATCGGCATGTGCGGCCATGTATTGAGTTTCAACTACTAGGCGCTTTGCTTCTTCCAAACTCCATGCCTTCGCCTCTGCCTTAGCGAAAGAAGGGATTCGTGAACTGAATCACGAAGTCCGTTTGCCCGGATCTTTAATTGGAATATAAAAAATAAATTGCTATGCCTATGATCATTCCTAGCATGCTCCTATTGATTATGCATAAAGAGGGTTTATGCAGAATACCTGGATTGCGAAACCCTGAAGAACGAGTGGGCGAAGATTCCTGTAAATCTTTTTTCCTACGCACAAAGATTAATTCCTAACAGATAAAAGGAATTAAATCTGATGAAAATAAACAGTTATTTTCGAAAACATAGAGGGAGAGAAGAAAGAAGATCCTGCTGATCTGATCTTCTGATCTGTTTCCCAACTCTAATCCGAATATATGGTGAAGATTCCATTTGGATTCCTTGCCCGGATAAGTAGCAGAATTTCCTCCTTGGTTCTCTTATCAGTCGATCACCACAGCTCCCAAATTCTGGTTTGCTGTGTGCAACTTATGATCTTGTGGTGTGTTGTGATCTGAGAAACTGAGGCCTAATTATAGGAAAATACTGGACTTCTATTGGGCCTGAGTTTTCATGGGCCAGACCAGGGACCAGAATGCAAACAGCAAATAAGGCCTATCAATTATTTAATTCCCATATTCAACCCAGAATATAATTAATTAATTAATATTGATTCATTCCACCAGAGAATCAATACTATCCTACCTATTTGCTACCACGTTTTGAGGTACCGGTTGCATGGGCTTGGTTTATCCCCACATTTAAGGTTACAGACATTTGTTAATTAATTTAAGCTCTAACAAGCTCTTTAATTAATTAACATCTTTTATTCCTGAGTCAATCCACTTAAACCTTTTCACTTTTGCTTGAACTTAATCAGCCTGCAGGACTTTAGCATAACGAACCTTTTGAGCTTCTCAGGGAATCTCACCATCCTATACTGGATGTGGTTACCTAGTTCCGGTTCCAGACAGTCATACACAAAATGCTATTACCCAAGATTACAGATATACAGGCACGACTAGAGCCTTTCACTGCAACTCAAAGTAATACACAACCTGCATATACTTCCGTACCTTCATATAGGTTTAGGATCTCATCAAGCCATAGAGATATTGATTCTTCTAATGTCAGATAAAAGAATCGATCTCAACTTAGGTCCTTATCAATGTGTACCCCACACCAACATACCAAGCCATCCAAGATAAGATGCTTATTACCGCTTATGCTGTAGCCTACACCGACAGTTTATCCTGGAACTGTCTCAGCTGTGATAACTACTTATATCTGGCTAGGTCAAACAATCCATACGATATTTTGTGATCTACTACACACTGTATGATCTCCCTATCGACGAGATAAGAGGATATGAGCGTTTGCGACACATGTTTGTTAATTCATACAGGAGATGAACATACAACATTTATGATTCCCGGTATATTAACCAATTGACCTTGTACATAATATACCAATCATAATGCTTGCAGTTTATAAATCCATCAATCTCCCACTCATACTCAAAGCATTATATAGGTTCTTTCCAGAGTATAACGCGTCTAAACTAATCTAGCTATTACATCAATCATTCTACATGGCTGGCTTTGCCGTCAGCCCAAGGTTACGTACATGCATCTCGTAGACCTTCTGAGGCAGAGCTTTTGTGAATGGATCCGCTATATTATCTTTTGTATCAATTTTCTCCACTAGCACATCACCCCTTGTTACGATTTCTCGTATAATATGGTACTTCCTTTCAATGTGTTTTGTTGCTCTGCGAGTTCGTGGTTCCTTTGAATTAGCCACAGCTCCCGACTTATCATAATACACCGTGATGGTCTTGGGTAGCTTAGGAATCACGTCCAACTCCAGAAGGAAGTTTCGAAACCATACTGCTTCTTTCGAAGCTTCAGAAGCTGTCACATATTCTGCTTCCATAGTGGAGTCAGCAATGCACTTCTGCTTTGCACTCCTCCATGATATGGCCCCACCTCCCAATGTAAACACATAGCCAGAGGTGGACTTCTTTTCATCTCGGTCTGCCTGGAAATCTGAATCCGTATAACCCACAGGGCACAACTCCTCACACTGATAGACAAGACAGTAGTCTCTAGTCCTTTTCAGGTATTTGAGTATGTGCTTTGCCACGGTCCAATGCGCCTGTCCAGTGTTAGACTGGTATCTTGCTGCCATGCCTACAGCAAAGCAGATATCTGGCATCGTACATAGCATTGCATACATGAGACTCCCTACGGCTGATGCATACGGCACGTTGCTCATTTCATCTTTCTCCCTTTGTGTCACCGAACACTGATCATTGGAAAGATGTATGCCATGTCTGAAGGGTAACAGACCTTTCTTAGCAGTTTGCATGCTGAAATGGGCAATCACAGTATCCACATATGATCCTTAAGATAAGGTCAGCATCCTCTTATTGCGCTCCCGCAATAATTTTACCCTTAGGATGTAACCAACCTCCCCAAGGTCCTTCATATGAAACTTTTTGGATAACCACCCCTTTATGCCCGACAATACTTCCACATTGTCACCAAATAGGAGAATATCATCTACATAAAGTGCAAGGAACACCATGCTTCCACTGACAAATAGATGGTACACGCAACTCTCGTTTGAACATTGTGAAAATCCATAGGATTTAATAACTTCATCAAAATGTAGATTCCATGACCGTGAAGCTTGCTTAAGTCCATGTAGCGACTTCTTGAGCTTCCAGACCAAATGTTCTTCGCCCTTCTGCACATAACCTTCTGGCTGTTGCATATAGATGTCCCTACCTTCTTCAAAGTACCCGTTTAAAAATGCGGTTTTGACATCCATCTGCCAGATCTCTAGGTCCTTATGTGCTGCTATGGCCAGGAGTATTTAAATGGACTTAAAAATGGTTACCGGTGAGAAGGTCTCGTCATAGTCTACACCTTCTTTCTGACTATAACCCTTCGCCACTAGCCTTGCTTTGAAAGCCATAATTTCACCATTCGTTCCTTTGTTTCTTTTGTATACCCATTTGCACCCTATGGCTCGATAGCCATCTGGCAAATCAGTTTTCTGGTATACACCCATAGCCGAAATGGATTCTATTTCCAAATCCATGGCGATCAGCCATTTGTCCGCATCTTCATCAGATACCACCTCGTCATATGTCCAGGGATTGGTATCATCTATTTGGCTTTCCGGGATCAAATCAGATGACTCTTCCACGAATATATACCTTTCGGGTTGGTGGACAACCCTCCCATTGCGACGAGGCATCTGAGCCGTGTCAATAGTTGGCACAGTACGCGTTGGTCCCATACCTTGCATTGATGGCAGTGTTGGTATTACCTCACCTATTACAGGTGGATTTACCACTACACTGGGCTTTCCTAATGGAATTGCTTCTTTATCCTCAAGCTCGTGGAGGATAATTTCACACTTGGATCTGTGGTTTCTTAAATATTCATCCTCTAAGAATCTTGCGTTGGTACTGACAACCACTTTCTGATTCTCAGGACAATAAAAGAAATCACCTTTCATTTGTCTGGGATATCCTACAAACAACATCAGCTTACTCCTACTTTCTAATTTATCAGGTTCCTTTGTCAGCACATGTGCTGGACAACCCCAAACCCTCACTATGTTCAAACTTGGCTTTCGCCCATACTAGAGTTCCAGAGGCATTTTAAGAACTGATTTAGAAGGTACTAGGTTAAGCAAATAGGCCGCTGTCTCCAAGGCATATCCCCAAAACAAAATCGGCAAGCTTGCATAACTCATCATCGACCTGACCATTTTGAAGAGAGTTCTATTTCTTCTTTCCGCTACACCATTTTGTTGAGGGGTTCCTGGTGTAGTCCACTGGGATGTAATCCCGTTGTCTGACAAGTACTGCAAGAACTCGTTACTGAGGTATTTTCCACCACGATCTGATCGTAGTGTTTTGATAGTCTTTCCCAACTTCTTTTCTACCTCAGTCCTGAACTCTTTGAATTTCTCAAAGCACTCAGACTTGTAGCGAAGTAAATAGACATATCTAAATCTTGAGTAATCGTCAATGAACGTGGCAAAATACTCATAACCTCCCCGAGCTTGCGTGGACATTGGTCCACATAAGTTAGAAAGGATCAACTCTAACACATCCTCTGGTCGAGACTGACTTGCCTTAAAAGGCCTGGTCGTCGTCTTTTCCTCTATAAAGGATTCACAGATTTGATGCGGTACCACTTGAAAAGAATCCAAGAGCCCATTGCATGCTAATCTTTTAATCCTCTTTAGATTGATGTGACTTAGTCTCAAGTGCCAGAGATATGTTTGATACTTACCGGAAGAAAACTTTCTCTTTAAATGATTATTATTATTATTGAATGAGTTTGCAACATTCGCGGAAGATTTTTGCATACAATCAATGATGTAGAGAGAGTCAATCAGTTTGCCACGACAGATAACACCGTTATTACCAATGATAGAAACTCCACTATATAAAATAACTGAATATCCATCACTAAATAACTTGGAAACTGAAATTAAGTTTCGCCGAAAAACCGGCACATATAAAACATCTCTCAAAATCAAAACATTGTTTTCAAAGCATAAAGTAAAATCTCCAATGACTACTGCTGAGACTTGCTCTCCGCTGCCTATTATGATGGTAATCTCATCATGCATCAGCTACCTTGTCAGCCTGAACCCCTGCAAAGTATAACAAATATGATCAGTAGCTCCAGTATCCACTACCGAAGAATGGGTAGAAACTGATACTAAACATATGTCCATTATAAATGCACATGACTTACCTTGTCCACCCGTGCTAGGCACTAGACAATATACTTCACTTCGCTTGCGTTTGCATGGCCTGATGAAGTCTTCTGCAATATCAGATTCATCTAACCTTTTAAGCATTTCTTTTGCTTCAACAACTGTCTTGTCAAAGGCTGACGAAGTTGGAGCAAACTTGAATGCCATCATGTCAGATTCCTCTTGCATCAGGGCCCTGAGTAACTCATATAGAGGAAACTCGCACCTGGTACCGAGAGACTTGATGAAATCACTATAAGAATCATATAGAGAGTGCAGGACAATGTTTTTTCCGCCCGCTTACTAATCCGTCCACCTCTCTTTCTGTACTTTCTAATAATTCTCATCATACTGATGAAGTGCAGAATCAACGAACTCCAATCAGTCATCTTCTTGCAGACCAGGTCCTCCACAAGATTAAAACTGACAGTTCGTCTCACCTTTCCGTATGCTTTCACAAGATCCCTCCATATCTCGACAGCAGTTTGGTACTTTTCATAATTGAGCCTTAATTCTCTAGACAGAATTCTCATAGTGAGAATGCGGGCAAACTCATCAAGAGCTCTCCATCTTTCATAGAACTCTCGCTCATAACCAGTACAGTTCCAATACTTGGGAGATAAAGGGTCCATGTAAAGTACATGGGTATGTTTTGCAGTGCAGAGTATTTCCATGAAGCAACACTACCAGTTCAAGGGTTTGAGGTCAAGAGGTTAATGATATGAGTAATAGACATGTCTGAAAACAATAAATTAAAGCAGAAATTAAAACATAGTTGCAAAACAAAACAATTAAATATTGAAACCTTACGATAAAATAATATTAATGTTTGCTCCAATTTGCCTAAGTACTACTATTGCAAGCCACACATGTGGACGTTTACAACAAAACACTTAACCAGACTGCATCTTTCAATTACAGTCCTTTAATTCCAATCCATGTCCGGGTTCCTTAAACAAATGGAACTAATAATTGGAGACTAACTTAAGACCATATTATCCTACTAAGCAGGGACTTCACATATGAGTTATACTCTGGATAACATCTAAGCTAGCATACCACCAAAGCCAACCCTCCCATATAAGTATCTACTAGGACACACCCTAATCCCTTATAATAAGGCTGTCTCATTTAATCCAATCACCAGAGAACTTATGAAAACTCAATACGCAAGCTACACACGTAGACGTTGATGCATGGGTTCCCACTTCTCACATGAATTAAATGTTTTTTTTAAGAAATCCTATCCATTAGAACTTATGAATAATAAATTAAGTAAGCTACACATGTAGACGTTTACCCAATAAATTACCCACTTCCAATTAAGGATCGCTTTATGGAGGTCTTATTAGATTAACAACTTAGTAACTTAAATTCATAAGGTTCAATTGCACAGATAATTTTATGTAGCCATAATTATAACATTGCTAAAATTCTATCATGCAAAGCATGAACCCCGAATTTATAATTATAATTAATTACACAAAATAAATCACATAGCATGCTTTAAAGCTGTAAATAAAAGCAATAAACGTGCTCCTATTATCTATAACATGCTTATATGCTACGCAATTAATATAAACACATATATCATGCGAAAACGGATAATAAAACAAATAAAAAATGTCCTCATGGCCCCATGATACAAAAAAAATAATTCTAACTATTACATGTTGGAATTATTTTTACAGATCTTCGACTGGGCTCCCACTACTTGGATTGTGATCTGACTTTATTTTCTATATTTGGGCCTCCAAGGTTTGATCCATCAGAAAATTGGACAACTGGGCCGGTTAATCAAATCTTAGGCCTAGGCACACATTGCAAGCCCAATAGCCCGCGAGAACTGGGCCCGACGAGCCACCACTGGCGAACCACTGCCGCCGGCGACCCGCCGCCACCATGAGGGCTCTCGGGATCGTGCAGTAGCCATGCACGTACGTGCATGGTTGCAGCCCGCTATTCCGTCTCCTAGGGCCGTCGCTCGCTTTGCATGCTACCGCCCCGGCTTGCCCTGACCGTCGCCCGAACCGCCGTCACCCTCTTCTCCACCGTCGGCCTCCGTGACTCGACGGAATTGCGCAGGAAGGCTGCGTGCGAGCTGCGTGCAGCATGCAAACCCTAGGGTTCGCGTGTCTGCCGTGCGCGTTGCCTCGCTACCAAGCCACCCAGCCCACGACCCTGCACCCGAGCCACACTGCACCACCTGCCTTGATGACGCCGTTCGAAGGAGGAGAGAGCGCCGCCGATGTTGCACGCAGGGCTGCAAAGATACGGCATGCGCACGCGCGGAACTTAGGGTTTCGCAGCGCCGTGCGTGCATCTCGTGCCCTGGCCGCTGCTCGCCACCATCCCAGCCTGCTTCCCTGTCTCTAGCATCGCCTGCCTGGCCGGCTATGGCCGCGCGGCCTGCACCCTGCGTGCGCTGAAACCCTAGGGTTTCGCAACACCGCCGCCACCACCATGGCCTGCCGCGTACCGTGCCACCGTGTCTGCCCTCACCGACTGCCGTGCATGGCATGCTGCCATGCCGGTGCCGTCGTGCGTTGTCGCGCGGTCCTTCGTTCTTCGTGTTCTTTGTTCTTCATGTTCTTCGTTCTCCATTTTAAAGATTTAATTTTAAAATAAAAGATTACATTGAATAAACCTAATTACAATTTAAAATCTAAATCTAACCACGAATTTATCACGTGGGTGAAAAACAAATCCATATAAAAGGGCGGATTAACCTGAGAACCACGAGGATGAAAAACATAATCATAAAATCCATAAACCATTCATAGCATTTAATCAATAATATTTATCATGCAAATCATCGGCAATATTATTTTTTTTGATAGAGCCAATTAATGATCCTTGCTCTGATACCAATTGAAGGGATTCGTGAACTGATTCACGAAGTCCGTTTGCCCGGATCGTTAATTGGAATATAAAAAATAAATTGCTAGGCCTATGATCATTCCTAGCATGCTCCTATTGATTATGCATAAAGAGGGTTTATGCGGAATTCCTGGATTGCGAAACCCTGAAGAACGAGTGCACGGAGATTCCTCTTGATCTTTTTTGCCACGCACAAAGATTAATTCCTAACAGATAAAAGAAATTAAATCTGATGAAAATAAAAAGTTATTTTCGAAAACAAAGAGGGAGAGAAGAAAAAGATCCTCTTGATCTGATCTTCTGATCTGTTTCCCAACTCCAATCCGAATATCTGGTGAAGATTCCTGATGTGTTTTGTATACAGAAAGAATTTATTACAATGAGTATACAACGGTTTATTTCTCCTATCTGTCAAACAAACTTAAATGTATGTAACAATAGTATCCTCTTGTCTCACCGATAGGGATGATCATACGACGTGTAGTAGATCGCAGAAGACAGTATGATCACTTGACCTTGTGAGACATAAACCTAATCACAGCCGAGACAGCGTATGAGGATATGTCTGTCCGGATGGCTGCGGCATTGTCGGAATAAGTAGTCTGTCTTGGTTACTTGACATGCTGGTATGCAAGGGTGGCGTATTGATGGACCGTAGTGAGATGTATTCGACTGTCTGATATCAGCAAATACAAGATCTTGTTCTTGATTGAGTCCAAACCCTAGCGAACGTTCAGGGGTTTGTATGGATTGTCTATTGCTTTGACTTGCCATGGTGGAGAGCCTGAGTAACGTGCTCGTATATCCGTATCTTGGGTAGCAGCAGTGCATGTAGTACTTCCTGAGACTGGGTTTAGGTAACCACATTCGAGTTGTAGGATGGGGACATTCCCTGAGGAGCTCAATGACATTCATTGTGCCAAAGTCCTGCAGGCTGATTAAGTTCAGGCATGAGTGATAAGGTTTGAGTGGTACTACTCAGGAATAATAAGATATTAATTAATTATAGATAGACCTTGTCAGAAGCTCCGATTAATTAATGAATGTTCGTTAACCTTAAATATGAGATTCTCATTAAATGCAGCCCATTCTCATAATGTGGTAATAAAGGGATAGATCAGTATTAATATTGTGGTGAAGAAGAATTAACATTAATTAATTAATTGTGTCCTGGGTTGTGGACATGGGAATTAATTAATTCTTAGACCCACTTTATCATTTGCATTATGTCCCAAGTCTGGCCTAAGTAATATATGCTGAATTGAGCCCAGTAGCCTATTAGGGATAAAATCCTGGGTTTATAAATAGACCTCTCTCTCTGAAACCCTTGCCATCTTGTGATAATTCAAATCAGTCAAAACTCTAGGGTTAGAAAGAGTGTGGGCGGCGCATATTGTAGAGAGAGGAGAAGGTTTTTTCGACTCTGGCCTACAACTACAGATCTGTGGAATCCTCACCAGTAGTAGATCTGAACAGCATTGGGATACAGATCTGATCTGGAGAACGAGATTTTCTTTCTTCTTCTTTTTCATTATTTTCAATTGAATCTAGAAATTAGTTTTCTAATTTCGGTTTCCGTAGATTTAATCGAATTGTGTGGTTGAATTGAAAGTTGGACATTCAAACGCGAAAGATCGGATCAGACTCTACGGAATTATGGTAATCCCTTTATCCACGCATTAAATTAAATTCGTAGGAGCATGCTAGGTTTTTGTGAATTGTTATTAGGAGCAATAACCATAAACCGATCCGGTTCATTTGGATTTTGTGATTCCGTTCACTGATTAAATCCCTACAATTGGTATCAGAGCCAGGTATATGATTTATGATTCTGTTGTTCATAATAGATTCATTGATGCATGTATGAATTTTATTATTGTCGTGGATGTTTTTTGTTCCTCGTGGCAACCCGTTTGATTCAGCCAGCAGTGGTTTGTTCGTGTAGGGTTGAATCTGTTTTGTAAAATCACGAGAAAATCCATGATTAGTTTAGATTTGATTAAAAATTGTAATAGAATTGGTTCTATTTTTTTATTCAAATCTTTAAATTGGACGGGTCGGGACGAAGAACGAAGACGGGCCGACGGATTGGGCGGCGGCGGCAGGAGGCCACGCGCGCATGCAGCTGCAGGAGGATGGCGACGACGGCAGTAGGCCGCGGCTGCTGGCGCACGGGGGTCGCCCGGTCCGCGGGGCAACACGGCGGCGGCCAGGCGCAGTGGGCGCGCGACACACGCGAGAGCGTGCGGTGCTGTGGCAGCGGCGGCGGCAGTGCTGGTGGGTGGTGCAATCCGATTTAAACCCTAGGGTTTGCATTAGGGTTTAGGGCCAATCATCAGATCACAAAACCCTAAAGCCCAAAAGATTTGGTGGTTGAAGATTTGGAGGCCCTGGAAGATTTGATGAAGATTTGAAAAAGATTTGGATTTATCCAAATAAATTCAAATTTCAAATTGTAACAGATAGGATTTTATTTTCCTGTTTTATGGGGCCACGAGGAATTTTTGTTTGCCTTAATTGTCCTCGTATGATATGTGATTTATTATGTGCGTAATTAAGCATGTGCAGATAATAGGAAAAACATGTTTTTCTGCTTTTATTATTTACAGTTTTCCAAGCATGCGTATGTGACTAAATCTCTTGTTGGATTATATTTTGGGAATTTTTGGGCTCGTTTAATTACATGCAAAAATTTTGAAAATATAATGACAAAGAAATAATCTGTGCGCATAAAAGAAACCTTTTAAAAAAAAATACTAAGCGGATTTTTTTAATTAAAATCAATAGACCTCCACAAAGCGGTCCTAGGCTGTAAGTGTATCTCTCGTTGTAGTAATAGTCTACGAGTGTAGCTTGCTAGTTCCTGGAGGTACATGGGCTGCTGTTGTTGGGATTTCTAGACAAACAATTTAAATCATGTGAATAGTGGGAGGGTTTTGTGTAAACGTCTACGAGTGTAGCTTGCGTAGATCTCTTTCATAAGTATTCTAGGATTGATTTAAATTATAGATAACAAAAGCTTTGAGGGTTGTGCGGTATGGTTACGTGCCATGCTAAACTGTCTCTGTTGGCCAGAGTTAAATTTGTGGTTAATCGCTTAGAAGCATCTTAGGATATAATGTAGTTGTTGCGTCCCTCTACTTGAGAGATGGCTTGGTCTAAGGTTTTCACTAATTATTAATTTCTAGTGTCAAAAGGTTCCTGACATGGTAGTGAAATTAAATGAATTGGGGCTCAAAACCTGCAGTTCTGGTTGCAGTGGGAACTCTTGGGCAATTAGTGGAAAACATTTGTATTTGATTTATTAAAAGGTTTTCAATGCATTTGTTTTCGAAGTTCCGCATGTATGTTCTTATTTAAGATTCTTTATTGTTTCTGATATGTCTATGTCTACTGTCTATCATATACTTGCTCTCAATCCTCTATCTGGTCCAAACTTCCCTGAATGGAGATACTGCATTGAGTATATCCTCCTGACTAAACAACACATTTTTGTTATCACTATGATGCCACTTGCTCCGCGTGACCATAGAGTCTCCAGACGTCAGAAGCAATTCTATGACAGATGGGTGGTATCTGAAGATTTTACTTACAAATTAATCTCAGATAACTTGTCTAGAGAGTTGAAACTGAAGTATATGAGCTATACTAGCTCTGTTGTGATCTGAATGGACTTGGTGGCTACGTATGGCAGTGTGGAAAGAACTATCAGTTGTAATCTTGTGAAGGACCTTGTTTGCAAGATAATGACTGAGGGCAGTTTAGTGACATTGCATGTGATAACGATGGATAATATCATGAATCGTTTCACACGCAGAGGTGGATGTATTGGTGATCTGGCCAATATCGATATAATCCTCAACTCATTACCACTTTCTTTCTATGACTTTAAAAAGGATGTTGCTGGGAGAAGTGAGTACACTTTTAAAGAGTTGCTTATTGATCTCCTGGCGGAACAATCCTACATACCTTCATACCATTCTGAGTTATCGGACTTTGTGCATAGTCTGAACACATTGAAAAATGTGGTCAATGACCATTACAAAAGTCTGATTGATCAAAGAAGGCATGAAAGGAAGTCTAGAGAGATGAAGATGGTTGTTGTCACTTCAAGTGAGAAAGCGTGCGGAAGCAAAGGACAAGGTACGCCATTTGCATTTGTTACAGGAACATGTTTAGCATCAGTTTCTACTCATTCGTGGGTAGTGGATACTGAAGCTACTGATCATGTTTGTTATATTTTGTAGGGGTTCACACCGAGGAAGGTGCTGAAGAATGACGAGGTTACCATCTCGATGGGGAACGCAGCACAAGTGAGTGCAGCTGCCATTGGAGATTTCAACTTGTACTTTGATGATTCTATTTTAACTTTGAGAGATGTTTTGTACGTGCTGGATTTTCGGCGAAACCTTATTTTAGTTTTCAAACTATATGTTGATGGATTTTCAGTTATTTTAGATAGTAGTGTTTCTATCATTGGTAATAATGGTGTTATCTGTCGTGGAATGCTGAATAATTCTCTCTATGTTATTAACTGCAATCATAAGTCTTCCGCAAGTATTGCATGTAATTCATCCGCAATTGATAATCCTAGAAAGAGAAAACTTACTTCTTCTGACGAGGATCTTACATATCTCTGGCACTTGAGACTCGGTCACATCAGCTTGAAGTGGATTCAGCGACTTGCAGATGACGGTGCATTGGACTTAGTCTGGGCTGTACCTTATCAAGTCTGCGAATCCTGCATCGAGGGTAAGATGTCAACTAGGCCTTTTAAGGCTAGTCAGTCTCGAGCAGAAGAAGTGTTGGAATTGATCAATTCTGACTTATGTGGACCTATGTCTACACAGACTCGTGGAGGGTACGAGTACTTCGTCACTTTCATTGACAATTACTCAAGGTATAGATACGTTTACCTGCTTCGCTACAAGTCTGAATGCTTTGAGAAATTCAAAGAGTTCAAGGCTGAGGTAGAAAAGAAGGTTGGGAAAACTATCAAGTCACTACGATCTGATCGTGGTGGCGAATACCTCGGTAATGAGTTCCTGCTGTATTTATCAGATCATGAGATTACATCCCAATGGACTGCACCGGGTACTCTCCAGCAAAATGGTGTAGCAGAAAGAAGGAATAGGACTCTTCTAGAGATGGTAAGATCAATGATGAGTTATGCAAACTTGCCAATTTTGTTTTGGGGCTACGCATCCAACAACTTACGTATTAAATGTGGTGCCTTCTAAATAAGTTCCTAAGACGCCTTCTGAGCTCTTCCTTGGTCGCACACCGATTTTTTGCAAGTTTAGAGTATGGGGCTTTCCGGAACATGTACTGTCGAAGGAACGTGATAAGTTAGAAAGCAGGTTAAAGGTAATACTATTTATAGGCTATCCCAGGCAAACGAAAGGAGGTTACTTTTACTGTCCTGAGAGTCAGAGAGTCGTTGTTAACATAAACGCTAGATTCTTGGAGGACGAGTATGTGAGTAATCAAAAGTCAAGGAGTGATATCGTTCTTCAAGAAACTGAAAATGAAAATACGAATCCTAGGGAAGAGGAACGTGCGAATGTGGGTGCACCTGTGAGAGGTACAACACCACAGACACGTTCTTTAGTGCAAGGTGTAGAACCACAAGTTACTGCACCTACTAGTGACACGACACTGATGCCTCGTCGTAGTGGGAGAGTTATTTTCCAGTCGGAAAGGTACATGTTTGTGGGTAAGTTTTCAGACTTGAGCTCGGAAGACGGACATGAGGACTCTGACCCACTGACTTACGAAGAGGAAGTGCAGGACAAGGATGTTGAAAAATGGCATATTGCCATGGATTCTGAGATTGAATCCATAACTGCTATGGATGTATACCAGAAAACTGAATTGACGGATGGCTTTAGAGCCATAGAGTGCAAAAGGGTATACAAGAGAAAGAAAGGGGCGGATGGAGAAGTTATGGCTTTTAAAGCCAGGTTGGTGACAAAGGGTTATAGTCAGAAAGAGGACATTGACTATGATGAAACCTTTTCACCCGTAGCCATGATCAAGTCCATCCGAATACTCCTTGCCATAGCTGCGTATATGGACTTCGAGATTTGGAAGATGGATGTCAAAACCACTTTTCTAAATGGTTACTTTGAAGATGGTAGAGACATCTATATGCAGCAACCCGAGGGTTACATACGCAATGGCGAAGAACATCTTGTCTGGAAGCTTGCTTAAGTCCTTGTATGGACTTAAGCAAGCTTCGAGGTCATGGAACTTACGTTTCAACGATGTGATTAAATCATATGGATTTGCACAGTTGGAGAACGAAAGTTCTGTTTACCGACTTTTTGTCAGTGGTAGAGTGGTTTTCCTTGCATTATACGTTGATGACATACTCCTCTTTGGAAACAACGAGGGAGTGATGTTGGATATCAAGGTTTGGTTATCCAAACAGCTCCAAATGAAGGATTTGGGAGAAGCTGGTTACATTCTTGGGATTAAGTTCTTACGAGATTGTAAAAGAAGAATGTTGAGCTTATCCCAGACATCCTATGTGGATACTGTGATAGCCCGATTCAGCATGCAACTCGCCAAGAAAGGCTTGCTAGCTTTTAGACATGGCATTCGTCTTTCTAGTGGTCAGTGTCCTGAGACACAGCGGGAGAAAGATGAGATAAGTCTTGTACCATACGCCTCTGCGGTGGGTAGCCTCATGTATATGATGCTATGTACGAGGCCTGATATTTGTTATGTCGTTGGCATGATAGCAAGATATCAGTCTAACCCTGGACAAGTGCATTGGACTGTGGTAAAGCACATCCTCAAGTATTTGAAGAGAACTAGGAATTACTGCCTAGTTTGTCAAAGTGAGGATTTGTGCCCTTTGGGTTATACAGACTCAGCATATGTGTTTAGCCTGGGTGGTGGAGCTGTATCTTGGAGGAGCTCAAAGTAGAAATGCATTGCTGACTCCACCATGGAGGCAGAATATGTCGCCACCTCTGAAGCATCGAAAGAAAGGGTATGGCTCAGGATCTACCTTTTAGAGTTGGGCGTGATTCCGAGTTTGCCGAGGAGCATCACAAAAGAACCGCGGTCTCACTGGGCAAGCAAACACATTGAGAGAAAGTACCATATCATACAAGAAATTGTATTAAGGGGTGATGTGCTGATCAAGAATATTGACACTGCAGACAACCACGCTAATCTATTTACAAAGAGCTTGCCGCAGAAAGTTTACAAAAGAAATATTCGTGAGCTAGGTCTGAGGTGGATGCCAACTACTAACAGTGGTTATCAAGATAGCAGGCTAGATAGATGCACTGTATACTCTGTAATAGCTTAGTTATGTTTTGAGTATAAGTGGGAGATTGATGGGTTTTGTATACAGAAAGCATTTATCACAATGAGTATATAACGATTTATTTCTCCTATCTGTCAAACAAACTTGCATGTATGTAACAACGGTATCCTCTTGTCTCATCGATTGGAATGATCATATGGCGTGTAGTAGATCGCAGAAGACAGTATGATCACTTGACCTAGTGAGACATAAACCTAATCACAGCCGAGACATCGTATGAGGATACGTCTGTCCGGATAGCTGTGGCATTGTCGGAATAAGTAGTCTGTCTTGGTTACTTGACATGCTGGTATGCAAGGGTGGCGTATTGATGGAACGCAGTGAGATGTATTCGACTGTCTGACATCAGCAAATACAAGATGTCGTTCTTGATTGAGTCTAAACCCTAACGAAGGTTTAGGGGTTTGCACGGATTGACTGTTGCTTTGACTTGCCATGGTGGAGAGCTTGAGTAACGTGCTCGTATATTCGCATCTTGGGTAGCAGCTGTTCGTGTAGTACTGCCTGAGACTGGGTTTAGGTAACCATATCCGAGTAATAGGATGGGGACATTCCCTAAGGAGCTCAATGACATTCATCGTGCCAAAGTCCTGCAGGTTGATTAAGTCCAGACACGAGTGATAAGATTTGAGTTGTACTACTCAGGAATAATAAGACATTAATTAATTGTAGATAGAGCTTGTCAGAAGCTCCGATTAATTAATGAATGTCCGTTAACCTTAAATATGGGGATTCTCATTAAATGCAACCCGTTCTCATAACGTGGTAATAAAGGGGTAGGTCAGTATTAATTTTGTGGTGAAAAAGAATTATTATTAATTAATTAATTGTGTCTTGGGTTGTGGACATAGGAATTAATTAATTCATAGGCCCACTTTATTATTTGCATTAGGTCCCAGGTCTGGCCCAAGTAATATATGCTGAATTGAGCCCAGTAGCCCATTAGGGATAACTATAAATAGACCTCTCTCTCTCTCTAAAACCCTAGCCACCTTGTGATAATTCAAATCAATCAAAACCCTAGGGTTAGAGAGAGTGTGGGCGGCGCATATTGTAGATGGAGGAGAAGGATTTTCGACTCTGGCCTACAACTACAGATCTGTGGAATCCTCACCAGTATCAGATCTGAACAGCATTGAATTGAATGTTGGATATTCAAACGCGAATGATCGAATCAGACTCTACGGAATTATGGTAATCCCTTTATCCACGCATAAATTATATTCATAGGACCATGCTAGGTTTTTGTGAATTGTTATCATGAGCAATAACCATAAATTGATCCGGTTCATTTAGATTTTGTGATTCGGTTCTGTTGAAATTGTATACATAAAAGCATTATGATTGGTATATCAGGAAACGTTACGTTTGATATACTAGTAATCATTAATGACTTGCAATAAACAACTCCTGTCTGAATTAACAATCATACGATGCGAACAAACACATCCAGTTATCTCGTCAATAGGGAGATCATACGGTGTGTAAGAGATCACAGAAGATCATATAGATCGTTCGACCTAGCGAGATATAAACAGTTATCACAGCAGAG